>PVJS01002183.1:0-38144 GCA_004027185.1 Glis glis
TTTTTTTTGCGGTACCAGGGATTGAATGCAGGGGCGTTCTACCTCCGTGCTACACCCCCAGCCCTATTTTTTATACTTTATTTTGAAACCGGGTCTCACGAAGTTGCGGAGGGCCTCACTACCTCATTAAGGAGAGAGAGAGAGAGAGAGAGAGAGAGAGAGAGAGACAGGGAGAGAGAGAGAGAGAGAGAGAGAGAGCGCCTGCGCATGCGCCCGTGCGCGCGTGCGTAAGCTGAGGCTGGCCGCGAACCCGGATCCTCCGGTCTCCGCCTCCCAAAGTACTGGGATTACAAGAGTGCGCCACCACGCCCGGCTTCATTGACTTATATTCTGCTGGATATTAAAAAATAATAAGACTTTCAGGTTTGTTTTAAAAATTGGATTATAAGGAAGTATGGTCAATAGTTTATTTAAGATTCAAAGTTCTTTTTCCAAAATTCATGAAGATGCAAATACAGTCACCTCAGATGTATAAATCAGGGATCAGCAAACTGGCCTGTGAGCCAAATCTAGCCTGCCTACTCATCTTGTAAATAAAATGTTTTGAAATATGGCCACGATCATTTGCTTGCATATTGTCTCAGGGCTGTATTCACACTATAACAACCAAGTGCCACCGTTGCCATGGAGACGGCATGGCCCACAGCCTAAAATATTTACTGTGTGGCCCATTAATAAAAAGTTTGCTGACCTCTGATTGAGATTTATAAAGTCAGAATCCAAAAATCCAGAAACTTAGCTGTGTGGTGACATCGGTGCTAATTAAGATTTTCACTCTGATGACAGCGTGGGCTTCGATGCTTGGCGGGTCTGGATTGTGATCCTGGGTCTACCACGCCCTGGAAACTTGGTCAAGCTACTTACTCTCTTGGTGCCTAGTTTTTCACCTGAAATATGAAGATAATAATATACACAGTGCAAGATGTTGGAAAATTAGGTGTTATTTATGGTAGTCACAGAGCAAAGTAAAGAAGCCAATGGCTAAGAACCCAACTGTCTCAGAGGCTATATCTTTGTGTTTTATTATGTATCTTAAAACAATCACCATTTTATTATAGCCCAGTTTTGTGGTTGAGGACTGCAGGCGGGGCTCAGCCAAATGACACAATTTTTCCCCTTGGGATTGACTGGGTGGGCTGGGCTCTCCTGTGACTTGGTAGGGTGGCTAAAATGGCTGGGCTTAGTTATGACTATCAATGAGGTGAACTACATGTGGCTTCTGAGGTATGGCAGCTCCAAGGTGGGGGACTTACTGCAAGGCAGCTCAGGCTCCAGAGACAGCGTTCCAAGGGACAAAGGTGGCAGCAGCAGGACTTCCTGTCACCCAGCCTTAGATCTTCCACCACACTCTAGTGATCGAGCCGGTCTCTGAGGCCAGACTCTACCTCTCAGCGGCAGTCACCTCAGTGACGGAGGTGCTAGAGCCATCATCAATCTACCATGGCTATTTTATATATGCAGAATAATTTCACCAAACTCATCCACGAAAGCAATGAGAAATGACTTCAACCAAAGAATCTGGGCACTTAGGATTGCATGAAGTATCTCAGTACTTGAGAGGCTGAGACAGAGGATTACAGGTTTGAGGCCAGCATTAGCAACTTAGCGAGGCCCTCAGCCACTTAGCAAGACCCTGTTTCCAAGCAAAAGATAAAAAGGGCTAGGGATATAGCTTGCAGGTGGAGTGCCCCTGGGTTCGAACCCCAGCACCACCAAAAAGAAAGGAAGAGGGGGGGGAGAAAGAGAGAGAGAGAGAGAGGAGAAAAAGAAGGAAAAAGAACAAGAAAGAAAGTTAATTGCATTAACTCTTCACTTGTCTTCAAACTGCTTTGGCAGCGTTTTGACACTCCTGTCCATTCCAAGCACCTAAGTGACTGGGATTTTCAGTAGCCCCATTTTCATTTGGTAGACCGTATTAGATTATCTAAGCCACCGTTCTTATTATTTAAACATATTAAATGAGTAAAAGACAGTCACTTCCATGAAATAAATACAACATTTCTAAAGATATGAAGAACTGTAGCCATATTTCAGAATTGTTTTGAGCAATTTGAAATGGAAAGTGATAGCCATCTATTACCTTTTTTCTTTCCTCAAATATAGGAATATAATTTCTATTTAAATTTCTAAATCTTATGTTTATTCCAGATGTGTTGGGGGGGCATGATGGTGAGAAATTCAGTAATATGTTATTTGCCAGATCCAAGTGGGTAGTCCTACTAAGAAATGCAATGAAACCACATTGAAAAAGTGAGGCACAATCAGCCCTCATGTGCTGAACAGACGTGAGACCCAAAATAGACACAAGTGGCCCCACGTTGAGCTGAAGCAGAGAGCTCTGGGGAACAGCTAGCTCCTGGCTTCACTCTTGGGGGCCCCCTGCAAACAGTGAAAACATCAGGACTGGAGCGGGAGGGGCTCTGAGATTCTGTGAGAAGAAGAGCATAACTGTCGAAGTGAGATAAAAACTGAAAACTCTTTTGGTAACTCTTTCTTTGTGCCAATATATAGGAAAATGCTTTTGCAAATGGCATTTTTTTTTTAATGTTGCTCTCTAACAGACAAGAAGAAAGAGCTTTGGAATAGTGCTTTTTGTATTTGTGTTACTTTAGTGAACAAAGCTGGGTGGAAGGATGGGAGAATGGCTAAAAAGAACCCTGGTAGAGAACTGGGACTAGAATCGGGCTTATTTTTTTTAACTAATCATATTTTACTTAATGAGCAAGCCAACTCATCAAGGGTTACTGTAAGATTAGCAGCACTGTTTTCATTTCAAAACAATGCTTCCTAGTTAACATCCAATGTTCAGATCAGCAATTAATACTTTTTCAGTTTAAATAAAGTAAATTCTTACACATACACACACACACACACACACACACACACACACACACACATGGATTATATAATAATATATTGTAATATATATATTTCCTTTAGGGATATGATCCACTCAGGAAAAACACACATGCACAATAAAACTCATGACTTTAACAATTAATTATTTAACGTCGTTATTTTAAAATTTAAATCATAAAAGTTGTTAAAATTTTATTATTTAAAATGAAATAAAAGCTGGGCGTGGTGGCACACACTTGTAATCCCAGTGCTTGGGAGGTTGAGACCGGAGGATCCAGGTTCGTGGCCAGCCACAGCTACCTAGTGAGGGCCTCTGCAACTTAGTGAGATGCCGTTTCAAAATAAAGAATAAAAAATAGGGCTGGGGTGTAACTCGGAGGTAGAATGCCCCTGGGTTCAATCCCTGGTACTGCTAAAAAAAAAAATGTAATAAACTTGAAAGCAAATCACACTTTGCATTTTAATATATATGGGATTACTGGTCAGACATGCTTTGGTTCTAAGGGTGTTCATCTCAGTGGGAACATCTAAATTTGGTACACCATATATTTCCGGGCTGAAAAATACCATTCATGAAAGCCCAAATACACAGGCATGAAGCTGTGGCTTCTTAGAAGCCATCCATCATTCCAGAGTCTCATTTATTGATAAGCACCCATGTTTGCAATGCATTGCAGCTTATGCGGTGCTTTCTTCACATGAATTGCCTCGTTTGACCTATCAGGCATCCTAAGTAAATATTATTTCCCCTATTCTCTAGTTAAAGAAACTGAAGATCCTCAAAGATAAGGTTTTTACTTTTCCCCCAAAGCCCTGACCAGTACAGAGCTAATGAGGGCTCTGAACTTGCCCCCGCCCCGCACACACTGGCCAGCATTCTCTACTCTGGTCACAGATTTTTTTCCTGTTTCCTTCAACGTGTTCTCTCTCACCTCTGTTTGTTTAAATGCTACTTCTTTGGTTTGCCTGATCACCTTTAACCAGAAGACTTCTGTAAGTACTTCAGCCCGCATCTACCACATCTTCCACGATATCCCACATCACCCAATATCTGTAATGCACCAAGGTATTTGGTTAGAGTATTTCTCCTGTTCCTTCTCTGGTATTTGCTAGTCTTAGGCACCCAAATGGCACATACACCTGGAGGGCAGGGGCTGTTACTCACTCTCATTTCTCAAGGGCCGCGCACAGTTCTGTGCGCAGAGTAGAACAGTGCTTATCATTCAGATGAGCAGTATGGAAATCTGTATTCTTGAGCCAGGTGCCTGGGTTTCCATCCTCTGCTTGAAAAGCCCCCGATGCTCCCCCTTTCAACTCCTGATTATCCCTAAGTCTCAGCTCACTTGTCACCTCCTTTGTGAAGCTGTCCTGAATCATCAGGGAAACATTCCTCACTGTCTCCCAGCATCTGTCACACTCTATGGTGATTATTTACATGTCTGTTTCTCCCATCAGACGATCTAGAAAATACATGCAAAAATCAATACTGGCCACAGTTTCAAGTTCCTCCCATAGTCTTCTCTAATTGTTAGTAGAAGGAATTCTTAAAACCGCAATTCGATTGTAAACTCCCTGGAATAGGGAATATGTCTTGGAAGATATTTTGGGGATGAATGCACACTTTGGAAAAAAGATTAGCTGTAAGGCAGCAAAATCATCGTAGATGAAACCCATTCACTGAAGAGGAACAAATGAATTGCCCAAAGCCCTTTTCAAAATCACCCAAACATTTTCAGAGGAAGTTGGTATATTTACTTGATTTTTTTTGCCATAAACAAATTGTTACATTTACAACACACTTGGCTCAATCCTATTGGGAGGAAACTGATGGAAAATAAAAGAAGCTGCCATGTGCACCATTAATTTTTTTACAAAGAAAACATATGATGCAAATATTCTCACAACTCTAAGATAAGCTTTGTGCTCCATAAAGATTTCATCTAATTTCTAAAATATATGTAATTTGGCTTTCCATACCACATTTTACATTCAGGATAATGAAAAGTAATGAGCCGAATATAGACTGTTATATAAAAGTGAGTATGATGATCATTATTCATCTTGTACATTAGAATCTATTTTAATTACATCTTAGTAAATGTAGTCTATTTTAATGATAGCTTGGTGGATTTAGTGGTGTTAAAAAAGCATTTAGGGTTCTTGATCTGCACTGGCTGATCAAGTGATTCACACCAAAATCTGAGAACCAGCAGACTAGATAGATAGACTCAGTGGTGGGCTGAAGTCAGCTCCTACTGGTTTACAAGAGCTGATTGTGTCTACCTCTTCCCAACTCTGCTTTCAATAATGGCATGTAGGTAACAAAATCAGACATGGTGGCAGTATTTATACCACAGAACTTAGCAGCCATTAATTGTTAAACATTTACTAGTACTCACCTGGATAAGGCAGTGTCTGTCCATGAAAGAATGTTTTGGATAAACTTTGCTTCTTCTGAAATTCTCTGCTAAGCATTCTGTTATGGGTGTAGGAAGGAACACAGGAAAAACTCAAAGTTCCCAAGTTGTTGGACTCAGCACTTTCCCTTAGTGGAGTGAAAATGAAAAGGCTTAAGGAAGTGAGTTAATAGTCATTTAAAAACCAAGGATAATTAAAATTTCTTGTGGGAGAGGGGTGAACGTTTTAAGGATTTATGATCTGGGTTTTACTCTGGAAAAAGGGAAGTCAGGGGAAGATGGAGTGGGCAGTGGCCCACAATCTGCTTTGCCAACTTTAATTTTATATTTAATCATATCCAATTGCCCTGTTTATTCCAACTGCAAGCCAACTTTGACCCAAATATGGGGATCTGAAGGGGGATTTCCCATAGCATATACTCCTGGACAGGTGGTATGCATTTATACGCACCTGTTCACCTAAAACCAAATCATAAGTAGACAGAGGTGACTGAATTTAATAACTCATCAAAGAACACAGAAAACTCAGAGGTTTGAATTTTGGAATGACTGAGTCAGCAGTGAGACCCATGACTCTGACACATATTGTGTGTAATGGTTTAGGGTGAGAAAACTACCACTTTGAAGGAGAAAAAAAGACCTTGCACCCTAACTCACAGATGCAAATTGAGTGGTAAAAGCCTTCTTTAAAAAATGTGCTAGATCTGACTAAATCTTGGTTCAGAAGAGAAATACAAGTTATTAGTCCTTTAAAACAGTAAAAAATAAAAAGATGGCCCAAGTATTCTTATGTATGATTCTACAGTCTAAACACATTGTGGAGTCACACATATTGACTATCTATGCCAGGTTTCCTGGTACACTTACGGCTTTGCAAACATTTGTTTTCTCTGATAGAGACATTTACATTACTAACTAAATGGAATTAATGTGCATCTCATAAAGAGTAAGTAATTTTACAAATCGGAAAAAAATATCTTTTAGCCAGATAAGGTGTCCAAATTTGAGATCTGGAGAATCCGATTACCATGTTTATAACATTCATGGTTCTGTTCTCCTTGTAGCTTAACTATTTGTCCAAAAGGAGGTTTCATCCCTTAAATGGAAAAGCCTGATCAGAAATTCCCAGTATCTTAGTGTAGACGCAACGCTTATTTTCCAGCAACTTCTCTCCCCTGAATCAAACTCACTACTCCTCTAAGACTGAAAGTCTATTGAATTAATGAAGGCCAGCAGTCCTGGAGGTCATAAAGAAGGCTAATCTATGCTGTTGGGGCTAGTGGTGGATCCATGGAACTAAATGAAGGAAGGAAAAAGATACAGAATAAAAGTGTTGGGGGAAAACTAGAGTGTTTTTCTAAATGCTTAACTTACTGAATCAGCTGCAGATTCCAGTCTCATTAAGGAATAATGGGAATGGGTCTCTTAGGAGAGGGGATCTGAAAACTGAGGGGGTACACCCAGGGGCAGGCTTATTAAGAGGTACAGAGATGGCAACTCTCGGTGGCCCCTGCCTGAGTTGTGCAGTTATGTGGTACCTAAATGACACATGACGATGAGTATCCTGTGCCAGAAATCTCTCCCCTCCATCTCTTTATCCATGAGAAATATTTCAGAGTATCTTCCTGTTTCCCTTTTCAGATAGACAATTTGTAGTAATATAAGACCCTAATATCCATGAATCAACCTTGTCCATACCCACAGAACATATTTAGTTATCATGTCTTAAAAGTAATGTTATTCTTAAACTTGGACATTTAAAATATTTAGCTGAGAAGGGGGTAGGAAAAAAGACCAAGGAATAAAAAGTGATCTATACCAGCAGTTTCTAAAGTATGTTCTATTTTGAGAGCACATTTTACAGACTGTCACTTGAAATAATATTGCACTCAAGTCTAATAAAAGCTCTGAGATATCCTGCAGTGAAAACAAACATTCTTGAATTTGTTTTTAATTCAAAATTTCCCTAATTTTTTTTTATTGGCAGAACCCTGTTTATCTTGTACTTGGTCTTCGTTCTGACTGCTATAACAAGCTACCATAGATTGGGTGACTTAGAAATAACAGAAATTGATTTCTTACAATTCTGGGGCTGGATGTCCAATACCAGGATACCAGCATGGCAGGGTTCTGGTGAGAAATGTTTCTCTGAGTAGCAGACTGCAGGCTCACATGGCAGAAGGAGAATGAGCGCTCCCTGGTATCCCTTTCATAAAGGCATGAGTCCCATTCATTAGGACTCCACCCTGGACCCAAGTACCTCCCAAAGGCCCCACCTGCAAACACCATCACACTGGGGACTAGATTCCAACCTATGTATTTGGGGCAAAGACGCAATCAGTCCACAACAATCCCTGTTAACATCCTAAGAAACTTGTGCTCTGTAGTTCACTTGGAATGTCAATCAAACATATCAAATTTTTTTTTAGAAAAAATAACTCTGGGAGAGTTTCCTTCTTTTGTACGCCTCTGTATCCAAAAATAGCTCACTGAAGCAACCCAGCTGTGAAGAAATTGACTGTGTTAGTGTGTCCGTAAGCATAGAATTGGAACCTTAGGGTCACCACAGCAAAATATTTCTGCTCAAGAGAGAAGGAAGCAAAGCTTCCATTTCTAGTACTAAATACTAATCCTCAGGGGATGGCACTGTGGCTCAGATTCCAAAGTCCAAATGACAAACCACACTTAAAAGCATCGATTTCCTCTTCTGGGGAAGTTTTACTACCTAGTACATGTGCTTCATCTTTATGGTGTATTTGGTTATTGGCTTATACTCTATAGCTCTTTTTCCTGCAAATTATTTCTAGTTAAATAAATAAATTCCCAGTAAGTTAACACTTCGCCCTGATCTTTTGCAGCTATATGCAGAAAATGTAGATGCTGCAATTCTCAGCAAGGAAAGGAGAGCTGCTAATGTAGTCGTCACCATACATTTTAAAGAGCAGATGGACGGTAGAGTTGATTCTGCAGGAAGTGGGATGATATGTCCTTAAGGGTTTCCTCACAGGTTTCTGGAGTTGATGTTGCCACCAGCAAATGGATCTCTCTCCCTCTCTTTGTACTTGCGGTTCTCCTCTGATCCCTAGCATTTGAGTCTCTCCCACTGTTCCTTGAGTATCCGCCCAACAAATGCCAAGGAAAAGAAAGTTTAGGAAAGGGGAGGAGTGGAAAGTTCTGTGCTGCAGCTGGGGCGGCAGCTCTGGAAGGGAGCCCAGACAGGACCACAGTGACAACTGAGCGCTGGAGGGAATCTGCGTCGGTTGGGGCTGCTCCAGAAGTGGACTGGCATTTCCCAAAAGGAAGTCCTTTGGCTTCCTGGGAGTTGTCAGAGCCTTAGTGAAAGGGGCAGGGTCCTGCATACGTTATAAACAAGGCATCACCGTGACTGTATAGGACACACGGGCCTCAGGCTGGCTGGAGAGATAAAGTATGGGGAAATGTCCCTTTCTGAAGTATGGTTCTTTCTATCAGCAGTATGATTAACTCCAGACAACCCGGGCCCTGGTCTGGTCCCTCCTTTTGGACTACTCTGCCCTAGTCACCATCCAGCCATGCCTCTCTGACAGGGAGAATTGTGAGGCACCAAATCTATGCCACCTTCCTTTTCTGTACCACACACCAGGAACCCGGAATCATGGGATTCCTGCCCAGGGGCTCAAGCCACTGCCGGGTCTGCAAGGTGCTCTTCCCTGGGTATGTCCTTTGGATGGCCCATTCTTAGACCTATGAGGTGGCCAAGGGGTGGCTGTTTGCAGGACAGGCAGTGGGGTGGGTCGGGACAGAACTTGCACATGCTGGACGTCACACCTGCATGGGTAGGTATTTCGCAGTAAGGAACAGAGCTGAAGGAGTGAAGAAAGTGGATGTGAGCATGTGTTTGAACTCTTGACCCCAAGACTTGCAAATGATGGAGGTAGCCCTGCCGATACCAGGCATCATAAGACGTGTGTGTGTGTGTGTGTGTGTGTGTGTGTGTGTGTGTTACTGGGGATTGAACCCAGGGGTGTTCTACCTCCAAGCTACACCCCAGCCCTTTTTATTTTTTGTTTTAAAGCAGGGTCTCGCTAGGTTGCTGAGAGTATCACTAAGTTGCCAAGGCTGGTCTTGAACCTGTGATCCTCCTGTCTCAGCCTCCCAAGTACTGGGATGACAGGTGTGTGTCACCACACCTGGATATCTCCATACATTTTTAAAAAGCTTCTTGCTTTGCTGAGTACAGTAAAAAAAATTTCTATAAAAGCTACTAGCTCTTCATGTATATCATACTATGCTAAAAGGCTTACGTGTATTACCTCATTTAATTAATAGCAGAATGTAAGGAACTATACTATTCTCATTTTACAATGAGAGAGGTTACGTAATTTGTCCAGGTTAAAACAGGTCGTAAACAGTGGCCTGGTATTCATAATCCAGAACAAGATCCCTCTACCCACAGGTGTGGACTTTGGTTCTGTGAGATGGAGAAAAACCTCTAGACACCTAGGAAGGGGGCAGGGAAGAAACAGAAACACTCATAGAAAATAAAATGGCTTACAAGGTGGGAGGAACAAGGCAGAGGCCAAGGACAAAGCGTTGCCAGGAGCACAGCAAGCCCGTGTGAGGGAAGGATAAAAGTTCTCTGTGCAGAGTTCAAACTCCATCCACAAATTGTCATAAAGCAATTTACTCAGTTAATTACACAGCACACCTTGCAAGGAGCTGGACCACAGATGCAGAGACACTGTCTCCAAATCTCTTCAGTTCAGAGGAGGAGCTGTATTTCTTGTTTTGTTTTGTTTTAATTTTTGTCTAAAATGTAGTTGGGAAATCCGAGAGGCCTTTGTGATGGGCTTCTTCACACAGTCCCGGCGGTTGAAGTTCACTATTTTGCTCGTTGTCTGGCGGCCCTGGAGGATTATATGGCTGAGTTTCTGAACTGCAGCAATCGAGTGGAATTAAGGCAACTAGATTCTCTACCAGAGAGAATCTTCCTCTTCTTCTTCTCCACCTCCACCACTGTCCAGGTACTTGGGATATGTTCTGGATATATTTTTTAATTAAAAATATGATCTTTTAAAATAAGATCTGTCTAGAGACAGCTTGCTGAATTTGGTGAGAAATTAAAAGTAATAAAAACCCGGGCATAGCCGGGTGTGGTGGCGCATGCTTGTAATCCCAGTACTTGGGAGGCTGAGACTGGAGGATCCGGGTTGGCGGTCAGCCTCAGCTACTTAGTGAGGCAACTTCGTGAGACCCGGTTTCAAAATAAAGGATAAAAAATAGGGCCAGGCGTGTAGCTCGGAGGTAGAATGCCCCTGGGTTCAACCCCTGGTACCACAAAAAAAAAACAAAAAACAAAACCCGGGCGTGGTGGCACATGCCTGTAATTCCAGTACGACTGACTGGAGGATCTCAGGATTGGAAGCCAGCGTCAGCAGTTTAGGGAGGGAGGCTCTCAGCAACTTAGCAAGACCCTGTTTCCAAATAAGATTTTTTTTTTAAAAAGAGAGCTGGGGTGTAACTCGGTGATAGAATGCCCCTGGGTTCAATCCCCAGTACCACACATAAAAAAAGTAATAAAGAAAATGATGGGATTCATTTCAATTTGTCTCTTGCCTCCTCTCTAATTATTATGGGAAAGGTTTATAAAATACCTATTTATAAATGACTAAAGAACATTTCATCTTTTTTCAGTCATGCCAAATTTTAGGACAATAAATATGCAGAAGAAAATTACATTGTATGGGTGTCGTATGAAAAATACAAAAGACAAAGTATGTTATACTCTCTCCTTACTTTGAACTTTTGCCCTTGATGTTCCCATACCCAACTTCTTTCTGCAAAAACCCTCTCAGACGAGGCAGACACATTTTTCCTTCTAGTAGTTGCCAAAAACAAAAGTCCCAATCCATAAAGGGGAAAAACTGTTTTTCAGAATAAGAATTGGTTACAGAAGGAATGAAGGAGCGCTGATTTGTGTTCCGGCAGGCCCATTGACACCTGCCCCATGAACAATCAGGACCAGGGCTCTGTCCCCTGGCCCACTGTCCCACTCACTAGAGACATTCTGTGTCTTAGTACCATGTAACCCTCACACCAGCTCGCTTAGATGACTTCTCCCATTTTATGGATAAAGAAATGAAGACTCATTGATCAATGTATTTTATATCATTTAAATGTTTAAAAACTTTCTTAAACTTGAGCCTTTTTTGTTATTAGGATTCTTCAAATGTGCCAATGACTCAAAAGTGCTCCATTTCATGCAAAAATAGGAGAGAAAATAGAAACAATACCACAGTTCAGAATAACTTCATAATAAAGAACAACGAAGAGGTCCACAGTGAAAAGAGAGAATGTGATTCTGCAAATGTTGGGATCCTTAATTTATAAATGAAGATTCTTCACAAGAATCGAAGCAATGACTAATATTTGAAAATTGAATTTTATTGGATTGTCTTTTGTTGGACCTGAATCTTCAGTGATTTTTCTTTTAAGAAATTTTGTCATATTGTAGCATTAAACTATTGATGCTCATGCATGATTTTTCAAATAAAGAACAGTTGTTTTTACGGTAAAACAACTGAATTTACCATGAACTTTCCAATGCAAAGCTGATGCTTTTGCTGATACAAGTAACACTGTATAAGAGATAAGGGAACAGGCTTTAAAACTTCCCTTCCTGGGTGCAAATCCCAGCTCCGTTTCTTAGTAGTTTTGTGACTTTGTACAAGTTATTTAGGACATAATATCTCTTCATCCCCTTTCCTTATGCATACAGTGGTGCCTATAGGTATCTATTCATATAGATTTGTTAGAAGAATGGAATGCTCATAGAGGGATGAGAACAATGACTCAGAAATAGTCAACATTCAATAAACACTAGCAACTATCAGTACAAAGAAGAGTCAAATTCATAGAGGGCAATCTCAAGTCACGCCCTTTGTACTCAGTTCAAATGGTAATCTTTTTTATTCTTTGAAAATAGTTTATTGAATTCATAGTAATATGAATAGAGAAATGAAGTAATTATTTAAAGACATTTTCTTTTCTAGTTGACAATAAAAATGTATATATTTATAGCGTACAGCATATTTTGACATATATATATGTTGGGGAATGATTAAATCAAGATTATTAATATATCCATTGCCTTACATACTTACCTTTGTGTGTGTGATTAGAACATTTAAAATAAACTCTTTTGGCAATTTTCCAGTATATGATACATTTTTGTTAACTATAATCACTATGTTGTACAATAGATCTCCTGAATTTAGTACTCTTGTCTAACTAAAATTTCATATTCTTTGGCCAACATCTCTCCAACTCCCTGAATCCCCTGATAACTACTATTCTACTCTCGATGTCTATGAGTTTGACTTTTTTCCATTCCACATGTCAGCGAGAACATACAGTATTTGTCTTCTGTGCCTGGCTTATTCACTCAACACAATGCCTTTCAGGTTATCCATGTTATAACACATTACAGGATTTCCCTCTTTTTTTTAAGGCTGAAGAGTATTCCAATATATATGTAAACATACATAGATACGTATTCCATGATATCTACATATATACATATGTATATCTACACATATTGCATTTTCTGTATCCATTCTGCCATTGATGGAGACTTGCATTGATTTCATATTTGGGCTCTGCAAATAATGTTGCAGTGAACTTTAGAGTGCAATCTCTCTTATACAATCTGATTTCATTTCCTTTGGATATATACCCCAAAGTGAAACAGCTAGATCATATTACAGTTCTATTTTTAATATTTTGAGGAACCTCTATACTGCTTTTCATAATGGCTACACTGATTTAAATTCCTCCCAACAGCGTACAAGTTTTCCCTTTTCTCCACATTCTTGCCAACGCCTCTTATCACTTGTCTTTTTGATAATAACCATCCTAACAGGTGAGAGGTGATTCTCACTGTGGTTTGACTTCATTGTGATGATTAGTGATATTGAACATTTTTTCACATCCCTGTTACAGCCATTTGCATGTCTTCTGAGAAATATCTTTCCAGGTCCTTTGTCCCTTTATTTTACTTTATTTTATTTTATTTTATTTTTGTGGTATTGGGGATTGAACCTAGGGGGATTTTATCTTTGAGCTACACCCCCAGCCCTATTTTATCTTTTATTTTGAAACAGGATCTCACTGAGTTGCTGAGGGCCTCACTAAGTTGCTAAGGCTGGCCTTGAATCTGCAATCTTCCTGTATCAGCCTCCCAAGTACTGGGATTACAGATATGTGCCACCACGCCCTGCTCTTTACCCATCTTTACATCAGGTAATTTGCTTTCTTACAATTAAGTTGTTTGAGATCCTTGTGTATTTTGCATATTAACCCTTTATCAAACATATGGGTCGCAAATATTTTCTTCCATTCTTTAGTTTGCCTTTTCTCTTTGCTGATTATTGCTTTGGTTGTGGGTAAGTTTTTAGTTTGATGCAATCTCATTTGTCTATTTTTTGCTTCTCTTGTCTGTACTTTTGGGGTGATATCCAAAAACTCTTTTCCTAGACCAATGCCAATAATTGTTTCCCCTGTGTTTTTAAATGATAATAGTCTTGAACTCAGAGAAATAGCTTAATAAGAGATTGGCAGAGGCCCTTTATCAAATAGAGCCATGGCCACTGTGTGTGTGTTTTTTTTAACAGCATGCAAGCAAGAAGGGCAATGACAAATGCACACGCTGCTGGCATAGACTTCACAACTGGATGAAGCAGCATGCTGTGTAAGAATTTGTGTAGTTTTTGTCCTGTGTTCCTGGGATGGAGCTTCTTAACACTTGGAGTTTTCTGAAAGGTAGGAGTATCTTTGCTTTTATTTATTTATTTATTTATTTATTGGTGGTACTGGGGATTGAAATCAGGAACATTCTACCTCTGAGCTACACCCCAGCCCTATTTTATATTTTTATTTTGAAACAGGGTCTCTCACTAAGTTGCTGAGGTTGTCCATGAACCTGTGATCCTCCTGTCTTAGCCTCTTAAGTACTGGGATTACAAGCATGCACCACCATGCCCAGCTGTATCTTTGCTATTCATAGTGTGGCTTTTTAAACTAATGAAGTGACTCACAGTGCGCCTCTAGACCATTTCAGATGGGGGCTGGCCAGGCTGGAAGTCAACTATGTGAACAGAAAGCACGGGGCGTTAACTGTGTGATATCAACAGACCCACCTCCTGGGAGGGTCTGGAGGGCTGGAGATTGAGTTCAATCACTTGGTCAATGATTGCGTCAATCATGCCCGTGGAATGGAATCCCAATCACACTCCACACTGAGGTTGGTGAACACAGTGGCATTCCAGGAGGGCAATGCAGCCTGAGTCCACATGGAGAGAATGTGCAAACTGTATCTGCAGGGTTGTCCCGGATCTTGTGGATCCTCTTCTGGCTGGTCCTGATTTGAATTCTTATGATAAATTGTAATGTAAATATAGTGCTTCCCTGAGTTCTGTGAGTTGTTCTACTTACCAAAACTGTAGGGTTTTATAACAAGAGCTCCTGAATTTGCAGCCAGTTGGTCAGAAGTGCAGGTGGCCTGGGGATGCCCCAAGTTACAGCTAGTATCTGACACAAGTGCGATCTTCTTGGGGACCGTGCCTTGAGCTTGTGGAGTCTGCACTAACTTTGGGTAGTTGGTGTCAGAACTGGATCACAGGGTCATACTGTAGCAATCATGTCCGCTATATGTGAACTCTGCAAGGAGTTGATGGGTTGATGGCATTTGGACCGATTCGGCACTGAAATCGTAACAGAGCCCCTTTGAAATTAAAAGTTGCTTCCCAACTTCCTGAAAACTGCTAATCTACATGCCGAGTTTCTTCGTGCTCAGAATGGAAACTGAGAAGCTACCTCCTGGCCCAGGCCGACTCCAAGGAAACTGGGACTGTGATATATTTCTGACTAGCATAGCCTGGCTGAATCTACTTATGTATATTCCTTGTCATCTGTCCTCCTATGCCTCCTCTCCTCATACAAGTTTTCATGCCCTTCAGCCCCCCAAATGGAGATCCGAGACAGAAAAGGATCTCCTCTGTTTTCCTGAAGGCCAGGCTTGAATAAATCTTCCTTCACCAACCTCTGTCTCTTGTGCTTTGGTGAAGTGCTGAGCGACAGAACCTGTGGTTCCCAGTAACAAAATCAGGTTCAGAAAAAGAAATTTTTTTGAGTTTGAACATTATTTTATGCTATATGGTATAGACTGGAGAAAACATGTTGACATTAGTGGTGAACAAGCATGGGCTCAGGGTCTCGACCACCATTCCGTGGTGGCAGTGGCTGGCAGTCAACAGATGACTCCTCATTTTAATTTGATGGTTATAGTGAGAGGGACAATTGTGATAGATTCAAAGTGAGCCAACAGGTGCTCACATCGACCTTTGAAGTTAAAATTATGATAAAAACCAGTTCAGTATGACACTTGAAAGGTGGCCAAAAACCATTTCTAGCATTTCATGAAACTTGTTCAGTGTCATAGTGCAAGGATGTATTATGAACCACGAGAAGCCTCAACCTGTCACTTCAGAAATGACATTTCAAGATGTTACTGCTGGGGAAACGATATCAGGATTTTAGAAGAAAACCAAGATATGTAGACTAATTGTTGAGAATTTGGCTATCTGAAAAGTATGTTAAGTGTTTCACTCAACAGAGAAGTCAGTGGACTTCCTACCATCTCCACATGATACAGTGGAAATGAGGAAAAAATGACTTTCCAGAGTGAAATAGAGTGTAATAGAGTAGATTAGGAAACCATGAGCTGTTTTATCCAGACTGAAGCCCTGTAATCATGACTTTACACTCGACAGAGCCCAGAGCCGTCGGGAGGCATCTTCAGTGAGAAATCACAGCAGGAAGTTTGAGCCCTGGCCTTGCCCTGAAAACTCAGCAGAGTCCCCAACCACCTGCATCCTTTTTGACCTAGGGATTTCTAATTTAGTAAAATAAAGAACAAGAAAAATACTATCTGGGCATGGTGGTGCACGCCTGTAATCCCCAGTACTTGGGAGGCTGAGACAGGAGGATCATAGGTTCAAGGCCAGCCTCAGGAACTTAGTGAGACACTCAGCAACTTTGTGAGACCTGTTTCAAAGCAAAAAATAAAAAGGGCTGGGGGTGTCACTCAGAGGTAGAATGCCCCTGGGTTCAATCCCCAGTACCAAAAAAAGAAGAAAAGAAAACAAGGAAAAAACATAACTAGATGCTGATGCTATTTCCATCAATCTGATGTAATTTTCATCAATCTGGATATAGTAACTTGGTCGACTTATCTGTTTAATTGGTATGTATTTATCATTTGACAATCATTTAAAAGTATTTTCATTAAAAATAGCAATGATGTTTCTCTTACATTTATGAAAATTGGCAGTCTGCTTGCTGGATGTCAATTAACTTATTCTCCAATTTCAAAATCTAATAACTGGCCTAATAGGAAAAAGAATTTGGGGAATAGCAATGATTTTTTTCTGCTCTTTATGGGGGTAGGGGGGAATAACGTTTAACTGGAGGAAGATATAAAAACAAAACAATTATTTTGCCTCTCTGGATATTTCCCCAGAAATAAGTAGCAAATGGAAAAATACCTAGTCAAATTGTACTAAATTTTTATATGAACGGTGGGAATCTTTGGCTTTTGAGTCTTGACTGACCCAATCAGCCCACCTCACTCCAGCCCCAAGTAATGGAAAAACTACTCCAGGCTGGCACAGGCAAAAAGATGGAGTTTTTCTGCTTCCCTCAGCTTCTATTCTAGGACTGTAATTTCACCCTGCAAGGGACAGGCCACTAGCACCTTGTGTCCTCCACAGTCTCATGTTGTAGAAACCCTGTTCTGAGCAGGCATGGCCGAAGGAGCTCAGGTTTCCTTCTACACAGCTCATATTCACAGGGGTGCGCTCTGCCCTGCTCTGCAAGCTGAAGCTGCTGGTTGCCTCCTCTACAGCTTGCTCACAGGAAGGAAGTTCCACACGCTGAGGCAAGCCAAGAGGGTGAAAGGAAACCATCCTCCTAGAACTGTCAGTAGAATAGGGGTGACAGTCTGAGAAGTGGGATGCCATCCTCATCCAGTAACTCTGGCTCTTCCCAGGGAAAGGGACAGGTTTTAAAAATGGGGACCTCCACATTTCTGCCTAAGGAGAAGAATTGCAGGACAGAGCATGGAGGAGCTCATAGTTAATGATGTTGTCAATATTAGTGACAAGCAGCTGAGAGGGGAAAGGTAGCTCCATGACACTAGTAGCAATCAGCATAAGGGAAGACCAGTCAAAAGAATAAGAGAAAGAACCAGGGAGTCAGCCAAGAAGAATCCTGCAGTGATCACATCATCCCCGGGGGTCTAGAAGGCTGGGTACGAGTTGTAGGCTGCATCCACTTAGGAGCAATTAAAGTGGGATGTGGGGCAGATGTAAAAGTATTCCTCGTGCCATGTACCTCTCTATCAGCTAAAGTTCTGGAATCTTACTGCAGCAAAGGACTTCACAACTTCTTTTTTTTTTTTTTTGCGGTACCGGGGATTGAACCCAGGGGCATTCTACCTCCGGGCTACACCCCCAGCCCTATTTTTTATTCTTTATTTTGAAACAGGGTCTCACTAAGTAGCTGAGGCTGGCCGCGAACCCGGATCCTCTGGTCTCAGCCTCCCAAGTACTGGGATTACAAGCATGCGCCACCACGCCTGGCTTAGGGCTTAACAACTTCTGATCAAACACTAGCTAAAAATAAGCTACTCCAACCCAGGGGTAACTCTGAGACATTATGGTTAAAAATAACATCGCTGTCATGGTGGTGGACTGGAAGCCGGTGCACACGGCCAACACCCCGGAGGGACTGGAAAGAGCACCTGCCACCTACGATGAACGAGTGGAAAAGTTGTAAACTCCCCAAAATGTGAAAGTGAACTTCAAGGCACACACAGATATTTGTGAACATAGGATAAGAAGGTAACTGGATAAGGGTTTAATCGTAGTCTTTGACCTAAAACTGGCTTACACAGAGCCAGGGGGAACCCCCAGGAAGCCAGAGAAAAAGATAAAAATAAGAATAAAACAATCTGAGCAAAACACCAGAGGTTTCTTGCACACTGTGAAAGAAATTAATTCCATTGAGTTAGTCCAGTCAAGGCACTAAACAAATACATAACCAAACAAAAAGAAAACAAAATCAAATCTAAGCAATGGGAAAGGAAACGATATCCAAAGTTGTAATAGTGTATTATCTTAGATGCCCAGTGTTTGTCAAAAAAAATTAAGAGACATAACAAAGAAACAGGAAAGTGTGATCCATACACTGGAAAAAATGGCAGGCAACAGAAACTGCGAAGAAAACCAGTTTGGAGTGAGCACACAATGATTTCAAAACATGTTATACATGTCTTCTTAGAAATAAAGGAACTTAGTGCAACCACTTTCGAAAACAGTGTGGAGGATCCTCAGAAGACTGGGAATGAACCTAACTATGACCCAGCAATACCACTTCTAGGTATCTACCCAAAAGAACTGAAACCAAACTACCAGACTAATGCTTGTGTATCTGTGTTTATAGCTGCACAATTCACAATTGCCAAACTATGGAACCAGCCAAGATGCCCATCAACTGATGAATGGATTACAAAACTATGGGATATATACACAATGGAATTTTATGCAGCCATAAAGAAGAAAAACATTACGTCATTTGCAGGAAAGTGGGTGGAATTAGAGAGCATTATGCTTAGTGAGATTAGTCAGTCACAAAAAGTGAAAAGTCGGATGCTCTCCCTAATATGTGGAAGCTAGGGAGAATAGGGCATAGGAGGGAGTCCAGACAAAGATGGAGAAAACCTCAGATGAGTAAAGGAGAACTAACTGAGGGGGATGGGAGGGGGAAGAGGGAAGCACCCTAATGCACAGGGTGTACATATGCAAATATACCAGAGTCAACTACTATGCTGAGCATGACAAAGAGGGAAGGGGGAGGGAATGGGGGTGGGAATTGGGGGAGGGCTAATAGAACTTTGTGTGCATGTATAGTTCTACCACCCTGAAATCCATCAAGTTGTATGATTACAATGCACCAATTAAAAATAAATAAATTAAAAAAAGAAATAAAGGAACTTATATTTGAAGAATTAAAGGAACATATAATAACAATGATTCATCAGGTAGACAATATTGATAGAGATAGTATAATGGCTAATTTATCTGTCAACTTGACTAGGCTAAAGGAAGCCCAAATAACTAGCACAACATTATTTCTGGGTGTGTTTTCTGAAAGAGATTAGCATTTGAATCATCAGAGTGAATAAAGAAGGTGATCCTCACCAAGGCCTGTGTATCCAGCAAGGGCCTGATGGAACAGAAAGGCAAAGGAAGCATGAATTTGCCTTTTCAGCTTGAGCTAGGATATCCATCTTCAGACTCCAGATATCAGCACTCCTGCTGTTCAGGCTTTTGGATTAAGGCTGGAATTCATACCACCAGCCGCCCAGTTCTCAGGCTTTGGGCTTGAACTGGAGTTATACCACCCACTTTCCTAGACCTAGCTTGCAGATCATGGGACTCCTAAGACTTCATAACCATGTGAGTAAATCCCTCATAATGAATCTCTTTACATAAATCTCCATATATATCCTATTGGTTCTGTTGCTTTGGAGAATCCAGATTAATACAGATAGTAACTACATTTATAGGAAAAGAATTGAGTAGAAATTCTGAAGTGAAAAGTTCAAAGACCCAAGCTAAAAAACTTATTTGAGGAGCTGTATATATAGCATATATATGAACTGGCAAAATAATGAGCAAACTTGAAGAAATGTCAGTAGAGATTATGCAGTCTAAAGAACAGAAAGGAAAACATTGAAGAAAAAATAAAACAGACTCATGGAAATGTGGGACACTGCTGAGTATACCGGCATGTGTATGGTGGAGTTATCAGAAAGAGAAGAGAGAGAGAAAGGATGGAGGAGAGCTGTCAGGACTGGAAAGTGCAAACATGGCGGGCATCAGCATGAAGTGGTAGTTTGGCCCCTGTTTCACTCCCTCATGTGATTCCTTCTTGACCTACCTTCCTGCCTTAACAAGCCACTTCCATTTCCCCAGGAAGGACTATTCTTTGCCGCCTTCCCTTTGCCTGTACTGCCTTTCTTCCTGGAGAGCCCTCTCTCCACCTCCATCTGTGAGGAACTATCCAAATCTATTGCTGATAAAGAATTTGCAAGTCAGATCGCTATTTATGTTACCAGAAATTTTGCAAGTTAGCCACAAGATGTACCTAATTTTTGCTTGTCTAATTTAAAACAAATCAAAACTTACAGGAAGTGGACATTTATGTGCTTAACTGAGCCAAAGTTGGGTCCTATAGATCTGAGCACAAAGACTGAGGTAATCTATCAGGTCTCCTGGCTAAGCTGATTAGGTCTTAAGTTTTGGCAAACAATTTTTCTCTTATTCTGCATAAAATCCTACTTAATATTCTTGAAAAGTTTGTTTCTTGACTTCGGTTTGTGTACATGAGTGTACACATGTGTGTGTGTGCACGTGACTATAATAAAACCTGACAAGTGTTCAGTTCAGTTGCTGTTTTTTCTTTAACAAGAACATAGCTCGAGTGACACCTTGTCTATGCAGCTTCCCCTCATTATCAAGGTGGAATGACTGCTCCCTCTTCCATTCCTCACAGGACACTCTATGAACTTCCACGATTGTAGCTCTACCTATTGACCTGTCTGTCTCCTGCCCTTCCCAAGGGCAGGGACCTTTTCTTTGTAGTGTATCCTCTCACACACAGGACAGTTCTTATCATTTAGAAATAGAAAGGAAAGGAAAGAAGGGTGGGGACAGGGAGGGAGGGAGGAAGGGAGGGAAAGGGAGAAAGAAATTGCATGTAACATATGTCATAAAGCTGTGCTGCTCCCAATACTTCTTTAAATAAGCATTCATAATTAAGATCTGTTTTCCTAGAAATATTTACAATCCCAACTGAATACACACACACACATACACATACACACAGACACACACACACACACGTTTAGGTAATATACTATAAACAGAAATCATTGAAGTATGACAATTTATTCAATTGCTTTAACAGGTCAAAACAATATTTCCTTTTGTCTTTTTTCCTCCCAAACAGTTCAACCACGTTTTTTCCCATTAACTGAATAACTCAAAACCACTTCCCAGAGGCAGAAAAAGAAAAAATTCAAGCTACCAACATGCTTCTTGTGGGAATTGCTCTTTGAGAGTCTAATCATGTCCCGGGGCGCCCTGGATCCGTGGGAATGACTGCCGACAGAGGCGGGAGGGAGGCGGGGCTTGGGAGAAATAGCCACAGTTCTGAGCTCAGAAAGCAACAATTCCACCTCAACTGGGAGATGTAATTATGTAAACACAATACCCAATGAGGTGAGTGTTTTAGCTGTGATTAAAAATGTCAGGCCCGGCGTGGTGGCGCACGCTTGTAATCCCAGTACTTGGGAGACAGAGACGGGAGGATCCGGGTTTGTGGCCAGCCTCAGCTACTTAGTGAGGCCCTCTGCAACTTTGTGAGACCCGGTTTCAAAATAAAGTATAAAAAATAGGGCCGGGGGTGTAGCCTGGAGGTAGAATGCCCCTGGGAGCCTCTGTTAATGCAACTAGAGAACACTTCATAGGTTTCAACATATTCTACAAGGAACGTCATTGCCAGGGTCCTTGGAAGCAGCATGTAGAGCAAATTTCCAATTCAGACTCAGAGGCAGGTTCTTAACTTTAATAAAAGAGGTTCTTTTTTGTTTGTTTGTTTTTGCGGTACTGGGGGTTGAACCCAGGGGCATTCTACCTCCGAGCTACACCCCCAGCCCAATTTTTTATTCTTTATTTTGAAACAGAGTCTCACTAAGTTGCAGAGGGCTTCACTAAGTAGCTGAGGCTGGCCGCGAACCCAGATCCTCCAGTCTCAGCCTCCCAGGTACTGGTATTACAAGCGTGCGCTACCACACTTGGCAAGAGGTTCTTTTTTTTTCTCTTTTTTTTTGCAGTACCAGGGATTGAACCCAGGGGGCATTCTACCTCCAAGCTACACCCCCAGCCCTATTTTTTTTTATTCTTTATTTTGAAACAGGGTCTCACTAAGTTGCGGAGGGCCTCACTAAGTAGCTGAGGCTGGCCGCGAACCCAGATTCTCCGGTCTCTGCCTCCCAAGTACTGGGATTACAAGCGTGCACCACCACACCTGGCTTGGCAAGAGGTTCTTAAAGGAGGAGTTAGATACCTTAAGTCATAAGAGAGCGCCAGGACATCAGAATGTGAAAATATTGAGTGAAAATAGTAACATTTGTTGAACATTCACTGTGTGCCTGGCAGTATGTTGTGAGTTTCTCACCAGGTACTGTTACTGTCTCCAATTTACAGATGAGGAAACAGAGGTTTTGAGATTACAACACTTGCCCAGCTAGTAAGGGGCAGAAATGGGTCTCCCACTGACATATGCAGTCAAAATTCTGTGGCTTTCACTTCCAAACTTAGCTAGAGCTTCAAACAAAACCACAGCAACAACAAAAGCATGGCTTAATCCAAAAATAAACCAAAGAAAACAGATCATGAAACAGCAATCGTATCCAGGACCCCAAGACTGAACTAGCGAGGTCAAGATGCATGGTCTAGAGAAACGTGCACAGCCAGCCCAGATCTGGTGTCAAACCCAGACGCTTGGAGGAACACACACATCAGCGACACCCAGCATGTGCTTAGGAAGAAAGAGCAGATAGCTGCCAGGCACTGAGAAGCCCACATCGTTGTTTTGCCTTTGTGACTCAAGCTGTACTAATGAAATCAGAATTTTAATCTCAAATTCTTCTGGTTTAACTTTTGCAAGTAGAAAACCACTTATGGGTCTGAAGATTTCCAACAGGTTAAAGGGAATGGCTAGTCACCCCTCACTCAGCCCCGCAGTATTATTTTTCAAACTAATCGAAGGTATATGTTCTATTCCCACCATCCATTATTGTCTTTGAAACGTGGTTCGTAATTCTCTTACATTTTTTATTGCCACCTTTGGAAGAATCAGCTATTTATAATTAACAGTTCTCCCTTCCTTTCCCCCTTCCCCTCCCTCCCTCCCTCCCTTCCTTCCTTCTACTGGAGTGCAGGGGCATTTTACCTCCGAGCTACACCCCAGCCCTTTGTTTTTTTATTTTGTAACAGGGACTCACTATGTTCCTGAGGTGGCCTTGAACCCATGATCCTCCTGTCTCAGCCTCCCAAGAACTGGGACTATAGGCATGCACCATCATGTCTGGCTCTGACATTCCTTTCTGACATGGTTGTATTGCAAAGCTGAAGAAAATACATAAATATTAAAAAATACTAACTCCCATTAGCCTTAAACTGTCTATACCCAACAATAGGCTTATGTGTAAGCATTCACATACAAACACACACACATGTGCATGCGCGTGTGCATACACACACACACACACACACACACTAACACACACACACTAACACACACACAGACACACACACACACACACACACACACACACACCTCCTCTCCCTAAGAATGCATCTAGTTCAATAGCTTTGGGTCAAATTTTTGGAAATTTTCAATTTCCTCTTATTTTCAATTTCAATGTAAAAATTCAGAATTCATTTATATTGCCAAGAACTCTCAGCAGTTTCCTCCCAGTTTCTTTTGAAAGTTCTGCTAATCAGAGAAATCTCAATTTTCCAAAGGATACGAGACCCTAGGGAAAGTCTGAGAGGTAAGGCATCTGAGTTCTCTCCTGCAGATTTCAAAGAAACTGATAAAATGAGTGTATTTATGTGGCAGTCCAATAGTGTCCATTTCTGCTCCCAATCTGTGTTCTTCTCCTCAGCCTACACTCTTAACCAAAAGTCAATAAAACCCTTACATTTCTAGTTTATAACTCCATGCCACACATTCCAAATGGCAGCTCTTTTCCAGAATCACCAACTCAACACATTTTTATTCTTTTTATTTTAAAACATATTTACAAGTATTTCTTTCTTTGGAAAGAAAGTGCGTTCCTAGGAAGTTTTGAGTCAGAATAGTGTAGGGACATTTATATACTAAATGTATTAGAGAAGCATATGATTTAAATTATTACCCATCCCTTATCTGTGGCAGAAGTTCAGATTTTTCTAAAAAAGAGAAATAAGGAAGTCACACCAGTGTTAGAAAATATTGCTGAAAAGACACAAAAGCTACCTGTTTTCTATTCCCTCTTGCAAAAATAGTCACTTACATTTCAAACTCAAAGAAAAAGCTACCTGTTTTCTATTCCCTCACTTGCAAAAATATTTACTTATATTTCAAAGTCAAGTTTGCCTATTTCCTCAGTAGGATACCCACAGGTATCCTCCAAAGTCACTAATCTCTCCAGAGGTGAGGACTGTTAACGGGACAGAACTCTCCACAACAAATAAAAGGGGTGAGCCAGGTCTAGATATATGAATAGGGGTAATATGTGTGTCTGCTATATCTTCTTTGTGGTTTTCTCTATTTTTAATGTGGTTTTTGTTGTTAGTGTTGTTTTGTTTTTGTGGTGCTGGGAATTGAATCCAGGGTCTGGTGCATGCTAGGCAAGTGCTCTATTATTGATTTACCCCCTCCCCAGGCCTCTATCTTTTAATGTCTTAATGCACTTTCAAAGTGCAAGTATCTGGGCTCTGCATCCTACCTCATGAATATTAATCTCGAGAGTTAGGACCAGACATTTGTATTTTCAGTAAGCAATACAAGTAGAGGGAAAAATGGATGATCGTTGTAATGCCTGAGAGGTTACTGGCAATTTTTCAATGCCTAAATTATTTCTTCCATTGCCTCCAAGACACCACAGAATAATGTCATAAAAGAAACCCAATCCTTGCAATGTAAGCAAATAGATTTCTAATCCGTGTTTACTGGCGTAAAGCAGACAAATAGTCTTTGCACTACGTGGGATTCGCCCATATGGAGTTAATTCACAGCATAATTTCCAATCTAGTTTGCTGGGAAAATTCTTTTAACTCTATTTTACAGGTCTTCCTGCATTCACCTTTGACCCCTCCTACATGTCCTTCAGAAGGTCATGAAAAAATGATGGGGAAACTCCTCCCAGACATGGTATGCAATTATCTATATCCCTTCTTGTCCTGAATGTTGTTTTTGCTTTTCTAAGACTTTTAGGAGCCATCAGATAAGGAGGATTTAGGATTTGAATTTTAAAGGACACCAGATATATATCTTCTCTGTATATTTAGTCAGAGTAATCAATGTGTCATGTCATTTTCCAGAGAAGATCATTAAAACGTCTATACCCATTGGTGTTCCCAAATATAACTGCATACAACCCACATTACAACAGGAAGCAAAATGTAAGTATGTGGTGAAGTTCCTCAGGTACAATATAGCCATTAAATCCACTCAGTCCTGCCCCAAATACTAATTGAACACTAACTGAGATAAGACGGTGCAAAGTGGAGCGGAGGTACGTGAACCTTGTCTCTGTAAGGATGACACTCAGCTGACAAAAGAGACATCTGACAGTTAATTAGTTACACCTTTGGTCCCAGGAGGCTTTACTGGAAAGCTCACATCATCCAGTGTGGAGAGGAGGCAGGATGCTTCCTTAAGAGATAGCACTTACTGTGACCTCAATTATGCATAGGGTTTGGTTAGGCCAAGAGAGGTGGGGACTGATGCTCTGGGCAGGGAGGACAGGAGTGCAAATGCCACAAGGAACAAAAGGCCATGGACAATTGAAGGAACAGAAAGGAGGCCTTGTGGTCAAGCACACAAAAGGTAAGAAGAGGGCCAAAAGATAGAGTGCTGAGATACAGACAGACCAGTTAAAAGAGATGTGAGGAGTCACTGAGGAGAAGGAAGGATGAGATTTGTGATTTTAAAAAATGATATTTTAGCCGGGCGTGGTGGCGCACACTTGTAATCCCAGTACTTTGGGAGGCGGAGACCGGAGAATCCGGGTTCGCGGACAGCCTCAGCTCTCTCGCTCTCTCTCTCCCTGTCTCTCTCTCTCCCTCATGAGACCCGGTTTCAAAATAAGTATAAAAAATAGAGTCAGGGGCATAGCGCGAAGGTAGAATGCCCCTGCGTTCAATCCCTGGTACTGCAAAAAAAAAAAAAAAAAAAAAGATATTTCACCAGTGTGGAAAATAAGTGTAGAGGAGAGCAAGTGAGGATTCAGGAAGATGAGTTAGGAATGTGTGGCTAAGGAAGGACACATTTTAAAAGCAAAATATGAACTGGGGAATATAGAGATACATATATGTGTATGTATGTATATACATATATGGGTATTATATATGTAACGACCTAAAATATATCTAAATTCTTTGTAATTGCCACTTTAAAGATGGTTATTTAATAGTCAATATACCCTTATCAGACAAAGTAGCTCCAATAGTTGACTTAGAATATCACCAGTAAATCTTCCCTGGCTTGTTAATTAGCATAAGGGATGTTAGAATGGTCTATTGGTGAAATGAGTGACATTCAAAATTAATGCATAGACTCTGGTCAATTATATAGCCATTTCTGCCATTGCATGAACAGAGTTCTGAGAATCTGGTGAGCCCAGCAGCCTCTTGCCTGTAGGAGTGGGACCCTAAGCCTAGGACTACTTGGTTCTCAGTCTCACTACTTCCAAAGAGTTTAGATCCAAAATAAAGTGAGCTGAATCCTACTGCTAGACTCTCCTCACATCTGCTCAAGTGAACTTTTTATTCTGAATACTTTTCAAAGTACCTGAAGTACAAATAAGTACAATAGACTATGGAAATTTTTGTGCTTACTTGCAAGAAAATATTCGTATATGTGGTGGGATCTGGTCAGAGAATCACTCTAATTCTAACATCCAGCCGGGCGTGGTGGCGCACGATTGTAATCCCAGTACTTGGGAGGCTGAGACCAGAGGATCCGGGTTCGCGGCCAGCCTCAGCTACTTAGTGAGGCCCGCCGCAACTTAGTGAGACCCTGTTTCGAAATAAAGAACACAAAATGGGGCTGGGGGTATAGCTCGGAGGTAGAATGCCCCTGGGTTCGATCCCCAGTTAAAAATAAATAAATAAATAAAATAAAAGGATAAAAAATAGGGTTGGGGGTGTAGCTCGGAGGTAGAATGCCCCTGGGTTCAATCCCCGGTACCACAAAAATAAAAATAAAAATAAATAATTGTAACATCCATCTGGTGGCAAGCGTGTGGAGGAGGATACCTATAGTTCTCACCAATCTCCAAACATCCTAAGCTAGCAATATGTCCAACAAGAACCCAAAAGTGGGATTGGCTAAATTGGCTCAGGTCAGTTAACGAAAACCGGATAAAGACAGCATCAGCAGAGACTGATAGTCTTCTCTCATGAGCAGCTCAGTTCACGGTGGTACAATATACAGAGACAGGAACAAAACAGAAAGAACTGGTCTAGGAGAAAGATTATAAATTCCATTTTGGAGAGACTGGGTTTGATATACTTGTGAGTTTGCTAAATGGAGCTGTTGCAAATGCACTTGGATGTAAGGTGTGGGGCTGAAGATGTGCCTTTGGGAGGCGCTGGTAAATAGATGTAATTGAAGCCTTGGGAGTCCCTGAGATTGCCTGGGTAGTGATATATATATATATCCCTTCTATATAGTGATATAGAAGGGAGAAAGGCTCTGAAGAACTTCAGCACTTAAAGGCTGAGCATAGGAGCACACAAGTCTATAATGATTTGGGGTTGTTACTTTAGCATATATGTCTATTTTGTGTCATTTTAAGAACTGATAGCTAAATTCCTTTCCAGGTGCCTTTATTTGGGAAAATGCATTGATAAGCCAACTGAGGCAGAAGGGCACTAAAGTATGCTTCAGTAGCATCCATAGCAATGAAACAAGATCACAGAACTGCTATGCAGGAGATTAATTTATTTTGCTTTCTACAGGAAAGAAGAGGACAGGGCTGGCCGCTCAATGGAGAGAAGCCAGGCTGGTGGAGTTATTGGAAATTCACAGTAGAAGGGCAGGAAAAGGAAGTTAGTCCACTGTTTTTTTATAATAATAATTATTATTTTTTTGCTGTACCGGGGATTGAACCCAGGGGCATTCTACCTCTGGGCTACACCCCCAGCCCTATTTTTTATTCTTCATTTTGAAACAGGGTCTCACTAAGTTGCAGAGAGCCTCACTAAGTAGCTGAGGCTGGCCATGAACCCAGATCCTCCGGTCTCAGCCTCCCAAGTACTGGGATTACAATGTGCGCCACCACGGTTGGCTTTTGTTTATAATTAATTGTTCATGATGCCATTTGCTTTTTGTTTGTTTTAATTAAGCCAAAGAAGCTGAGTTTCATGTCAGGGTAAACGACAGAGGGACAAAGACAGGATGTGTGTACGTGAGAACACAGTGGCTGAGGTAGCCTCTGAAACCATACCCCTAGGAATTTGCACACATTTCAGGGATGGCTTTGAACTCAAATAAGCTGTGTGACTGAAGGGTTTGTTTTCTATAGATATTGGGGGATAAACATATGTGTCATCTTATAACTAGGTTATACATTTTTAAATTATCTCTGTATTATTTTAAAGGTATTTTTGAACAGTCACAAGATCAGCAATAACAAAGGGCACTTAGGTTAAGTCTCCCTTCCATCCTGCTCTTTATCCATTATCATCTGATTCTTATTTATCTTCCCGGAAACAGCCCAAGTGTATAAAGCAAATACATGTATATTTTAAAAATATTTGCAGAAATGTTGGCATACTTTATAAACTTTTCTGCATCTTTCTTTTCTCTCTTGATAGACACTGGAACTCTTTGCATTTCAGTCCAGAAAAGCTACTTTTGGGCCGTGCGTGGTGGCACACGCTTGTAATTCCAGTACTTGGGAGGCTAAGACAGGAGGATCACAGGTTTGAAGCCATCCTCAGCAACTTAGTGAAGCTCTCAGCAACTTAGTGAGACCCTGTTGCCAAATAAAAAAATAAAATAGGGCTGGGGTATAGCCCGGAGGTGGAAGATCCCTGGGTTCTATCCCCAGTACCACAAAAAAGAAATAAAAAAATGACTTTTCTATATATGGTATGCCATAATTTATTTAAGTAATGTTCCTATTTATGATCATCTTAGTTTCTTATAGACTTTTCTATTATAAAAAATGACTCAATGGAAACATTGTCCAAAGTCATTCTGAAATGATTCTACTTGTCAAGAGTTTAAAACTTCCTTCTCCTAATGAAAAGGGGCAGGTGGCAAAGAAAACACAGATAAAGGTTCAACTAAGAATCTCAGACAGCTGCAGCAGCAAAATCATAGCTACGTGTTTCAAGGGAATCAGAAGAGAGCAAAGGTCATAGAAAAATAGACTACTAGAGTAAAGACCAGAGATCTGTGTTTGGGAAGAAGATACTTTCTTCTCAACTAATGATGTCAAACCCCTCTTCAATGTGCTTAGTAGCCATTTGAATATCCCTCTTGGGAAATAGCCCATCCATTTTTCTACCTATTTAAAAAATTGGGTTGTCTTTTTATGATTCATCTGCTGTACTTCTTTATGTATTCTAAACACAAATTCTTTGTCAGATATATAATTTTTCCAATCTTTGAGTCACCTTTTACTCTTCCTAAAGTTGTCTCTTGAAGAGCAGAAAATTACATTATCATCTTTCTTTATGCCTTTTTAATTTGTCCCACAGGATTCTTTACCTGGGAGCAACTTCCTCCCTATCTTTGAGAGTCAGTAGACATCATAGGACTTGGTAATCACTTACATTCTTGTTCCTTTCACTCCACAAGCATAGGACCAATTTAAGAGCAGAGGCTGTGTTTTCTTTAGTGTATATTTCTAGTAGAATGTCTACCAAGTGGCTGGGCATGTTGGCACACACCTGTAATCCCACTACTTGGGAGGCTGAGACAGGAGGATCACAGGGTCGAGACCAGCCTCAGCAACTTAGTGAGACTCTCATAAATCTAGCAAGATCCTGTTTCAAAACAAAAAATAAAAAGGGCTGGGGTGTAGCTCAGAGGTATAATGCCCCTAGGTTCAATCCCCAGTACCAAAAAATAAATAAATAAATAAAATGCCTATCAAGTAGCAGGTGCTCACTACCTATTACTCAAATACATAAATGAATTGCTGAAAACAGGAAGAGCAGATTAAACATCAATTAACTTCTTTCTTTTAATTTTTTTTGAGGTACCGGGGATTGAACCCAGGGGCGTTCTACCTCCGCGCTACACCCCCGGCCCTATTTTTTATACTTTATTTTGAAACCGGGTCTCACGAAGTTGAGGAGGGCCTTGCTAGATAGAGAGAGAGAGAGAGAGAGAGAGAGACAGGGAGAGAGAGAGAGAGAGAGAGAGAGAGAGAGAGAGAAAGAGAGAGAGAGAGAGAGCTGAGGCTGGCCGTGAACCCGGATCCTCCGGTCTCCGCCTCCCAAAGTACTGGGATTACAAGCGTGTGCTACCACGCCCGGCTAAACATCAATTAACTTCTTTGCATGTCATTTTCTCTTGTGGAAAATGTTAACTCCTCCCTTACCTCACTGGCATGAACAAACAATGAAAGCTTTTAAAATTGTGAAAATAGAGCTTTCTTCCCCTTAAATGCACACAGATAAGAATCCTATGAATGCATATGGTCCTCAACTTATATGACAGTCGACTTGTAATTTTTCAGTTTTACAATGGTGCAAAAACAATATGCATTCAGTAGAAGCTGTACTTTGGATTTTGAATGTTGATCTTTTCCTAGGCTAATGATAGGATAGATACTCTCCCGTGATGCTGGGCAACAGCAGAGAGCTACAGCTTCTAGTCAGCCGTGCAATAGCCAGGATGAACAAATGACACTCTACGATGTGCTTAGCTGTGAGGTTTGATAGGTTAGGTAGATTAAATGCATTTATTTTGGGCAGTACTGCGGAATCAAACCCAGGGTCTCATGCATGCTAGGCAAGTGCTCTACCACTGAGCTACACCCCCAGCACTTAAATACATTTTTGACTTAATAATATTTCCAACTTAACAATGGAGTCATCAGGATTAACCCTATCATAAATTGAGGAGCATCTGGATATATTCTTTTCACAGATTTTGTTATTGTTGGTATTATTTTATGAATCCTAATTTTCATTTGAAAGCAGTCTATGTAATTCTTAAATTAGACATTCCTCATTAAATGCTGGGACATCGCTAATTAAAAAGAAAATCATATAACTAGCGAGGACTTGGAACACAAGGGTTTGTCATTTGACTCTCTCATGTAAGAGTGATCAACTTGTTATTCGAGAGAGTCCCACTGCAGTCTAAAGTCACATGGACTACATAGAAACGACAATGTCATCATTATATCTGTCCAAGGAATTAGACCTTAATGAATTCCATAGAGAAGTCCAAGTTGATAATGGGAACTAAGAAGTCATGATACTATTCTGACAGGAAGGTGCTATTACAAAAATTTGAAAAGCACCAGCAGTTCATGAAAATGATGGGCTAATTGAGGAAGCAAATGAAATCTTCTCTTCTCTGCAGGAAACCGCAGAGAGACGCAGCCCTTGCTCAGCAGACAATGAGACGCAATCAAATGACATTCAGCACATTATGAATTAAGCATCTGAGAGTGGGATGACTCTCTCTATACCAACAGAGCCTCAGAAAATCCAGCATTTCATTGGCCAGATACTTGTATTGTTCTTCCAAAGCAGCATGGCTCCTCGCCCTGGAATGATTAAAAGTCCCAGAAGCAAGTGTGATATTCAGGTATTCAAGTTAAATTGATAAATATGTATGTAGAGGATAGAAAATACAGTTACATTTGTTAATGGCCAGAATGTTTAATTTATAAATATGAAAAGCATATCATTTAGAAACTAATTGAAACTGATTATTTTCAGGATTTGCTATAATAATTCAGACTTGTAAGCTCAAGAATATATATAACCTGGTATGCAACTGTTGCTCCTTATAGAGCTGGCTCTGCTAGTAGGGGGACATGAATGGTTCAAACTTGTCTCTTAAGTCCAGACTTTCTGCTGAGGGTAGGAGTGTGAGATAATCTTTCTCAAATGGCCAAGATCCCTAAATGAATATGATGTGCAATTGCCCTTGGTGTAGAAGTATAGGACCTACAGACGCTGGAAAGGCAGGAAGCCACTAGTAGCTTGTGACAGCTGAGGCAGCATCCTAGAGACGGGGGCCCAGGTGCCTCCTGAACCATGTTCTGCTTCTTATTGCCCTTAATTGTGTCTGAATATTGACTTATATTAAAAATCAATAAAAAATAGACCTGAAATTCTTCTAAGCATTCAGTTATGACTGAAATGCTATGCCCAGGAAGTTAGAATTCCAGTTGCAGAGAGTTTAAGCTGAAATCAGAAACCATGTCTTACCTTTAATGCACATTTGTCGAGGACAATGCCTGGCTGGGTAATTAGTGAGTGAATTAATGAGAGGCCTTACAGCAGAAAAGGAATATGCACAAGACTTGTAATTGAAAGGCTATATTTAAGAAATCGAAGCAGCAAAACCAATAACTGAAATAACACTCTATGACTCATCTAGCTATTGATCAAAGAGAGAATTTATTCACAGAACTTTCCAAATACAAACAAAATAGCACTTTTACTTTTTTTTTTTACAAAAGGAATATTGAAATAAGTGTGGCACAGCACAGTACAATAATGAATGAAAGAAAACAAGGTCTAGTGAAATGAAAATGTCTCTCCTGACTCTCATATCTTCAACTGAAATCTCTCCTACAGTGGACAGAAAGTTGCCCCTTTTCTTCATAAGAATATCATAGCAGAAGCTACTCAGAGAAATATTTGCATATTTTTGAATAATATTGAAATAGGAAGGCTTAACTCTAAAGGGCTGCATAAACACTGAAAACATGTCAATGGTGGAAAGAGTTTATGCAGGATATACAAAATACTGATACAGTGGCATATTGGTCCATTTATTACATTTAATGTTATGCTTTATAAAGTGATAATACTGTGTTTTCAATGTATATTAAAAAGAAAACAGAGGCGTTATGCTAACCCTCCCATACAGCCTGTGCGATGATCTACGTTTATGTGTGGGCGTGTAGGTGTATATGTGCTCGTGTGCTTTCTGGAGTGGCATTACCTACAGGGAACATCTGTGGGCTACCCTGCTTCCCACATACTACTGTTTCTATTAGCCCTTTTGATTCTCCTTTTAAAAAAAGAACAAAAACAAAATTTCCATTTGCATATATAGATTCACTTTGCGTGTGTGTATGTGATATATGTTAACAATACTCTGTGGAATAGAAACACCCAACATCCTGCAATATTTTTCGCCTTTGGTCCATTTTTCTCCATCATTCCATATTCTTTGTCTCTTTCACAAATCTCCCACAACCCTTCCTTCCTATATAATGTTCCTGATTCCATCTGGTTCCATTTCATCAGCACTGTATTGGATTAGAACGACTATTCCACCTCTTAAAAGTAGCTGGATGGTTTGGCCCCTCCAAGCCCTTGTGGCCCGTCTTCTCCTCTGTTCTTGGGGCTCCGTCTCAGTATGGGTAGTGCTTCTGCTTCTTGCCCGAGAAGCAAGCCAGCCACGTGCACAGCAGCATGGCGGCCGCGGCACCTGCTCCTGTGCAGTAGTAGGCCCAGCCGATTTCACACTTACCTAGGGACAAAGGGGTGGGGGGAGAGAAAGCAGGAGATGATGAGGATGACTTTGAAGGGGGCTTTGTTATTTCTTCCAGTGTGCGTGCTCTAAAATACCCATTAAGAATACGGTATCCAGTCAGGTGTGGTAGCATACACCTATAATCCCAGTACTTGGGAGGCTGAGACAGGAGGATTGCAGATTTGAGACCAGCCTCAGCAACACAGAGACTCTTAGCAACTTAGCAAGACCCTGTTTCAAAAATGAAAAAAATAAAAAAAAATAGGACTAGGGGTATAACTCAGAGGTAGAATGCCCACGAGTTCAATCCCCATTACAAAAAAAAAAAAAAAGAGAATATGGTATCCTCGGTTAAATGGAATGATAGATAACATGCTGAAAGCCTCAGTTAAGTGGAATGATAGATATCATGCTGAAAGCTCTCTTCAGAGTGAAGAAAGCCAGAATGGCTGTGTGCATTTCAGAAGGCTCCCGAGGTGACTCAAGTCAGCCAAGAGGATAGAAGCCTGCTCCCTTCCACCACTGCCCACAGCCCTGGCTGGAGGAACAGAGGAATGCCAATAACACGACAGGACAGATGAAGGCATTGATTCTAATGTAATGCTTTTAACCCAAATTCACATGCACGAGAAAGTATTTTAGGGGAAATTATCAAAATATAGATACAATCTTTCAGCAAAAAGGCTACTCTTAGGAGGAGATCCATTTGAAGGATAATACTAAAGTGAATTCTGTATTTACATGAAACTGCCAAGTGATTCAGGCTCTATTGTCTGAATCATCTGAATCAATAAAGCAAAAATTCGCAGGTTCTCTTAAGGTCAACACTCACTTTTAACTTAAAGACATCCAAATAAAAACATATTGACCCAAATGGGTCCTGAGTTCTTGGAGTTGGGTGGTCATTAATAGTAATAACACACCCACAATTCCAAAGAACAATTAGATTTATTTTGTCTTTGTTGATTCTTCTAACAACATTGTGAGGTGACGTGCTATTGACAAGGAACCTACAATTTAGTAAATCTGCCCCAAATCATATGTTTATAATTATTAATAAGCTGAGCCAGGATTCAAACCTGGGTTCCAGATCCTACAAATTAGAAGTCATGGACCCAAAATGTCCTCTCTGAGTTCTTGGAAGGGCTTTCTGCACTCATGAACTTCTCTCTCTCTTTCTCTCTCTCTCTCTCTTTCTCTGTGTGTGTGTGTGTGTGTGTGTGTGTGTGTGGTACTGGGGATTAAACACAGGGAATTCTACCTCCAAGCTACACCCACAGCTGTATTTTATTTTTATTTTGAAACAGGGTCTCACTAGGTTGATGAGAGTCTCACTACTTGCTGAGGCTGTCCTTGATCCTGTGATCTTCCTGTCTCAGCCTCCCAAGTGCTGGGATTACAGGTGTGTGCCACCATGCCCGGCTTTTTTATACTTTTATTGGTGCATTATAGTCTCACATCATAATGTACTTCATAGTGATAGTGACGTGCAAACAGCATTTGGTGGGTTCCCCCCAGCTCCCTCCCCACTCCCCTCCTTCCCCATACAGGGTATTGAGATTGGTATTAGCATTCTCACATATGTACATAATGTCGATGGAAGTGATTCCTTCATTGATTCTCCCTCTCCCCAACCCTTCCACTAGAACACCTCCCTGGCTCCACTGCGGTTTCTCCTCCAGTGAAATAGAAAGAGATGGAAACCTTCCAAACTCCTTCTTTGAGGCCAGTATCACCTTAATACCAAAACTGAATAAAGATCCCTCAAGAAAAGAAAATTACAGACCAATATCACTGATAAACATAGATGCAAAAATTCTAAACAAAATACTAGTGATACTTAAGATGAATTTCTTTACAATGGCATCCAAGCTGTTCTTTCTGTGTGCAGAGTGAGGAAGGCTTTATGTGTTTCATCAAACACACCTGGCTCCTTCTGCTCTGATTCTAATCCTTCTTTTTTCTGGTCTTACCCTCTTATCACACAGGATCTCGCTAAGTTGCTGAGGTTGGCCTCAAACCTACAATCCTCCTATCTCAGCCTCCCAAGAACTGGAATTATCAGACAAGGTTCTGAGACTATAATTAGATCCTTTCTATCAAAGGAATAACTTGACTTAGGCTCTATTTTGTAGAACCGCCATTGTGTAACCTTGTGTGCACTTGTATTTTTTGCAAAGATAGCATTTCCTGGAAATTGTGAGTGCCAACCCCTCCCCCGGCATCCCCTTCAGCCAATGGCATAAAGATTGTGAGGCCATGCTCCCACCAATAGGATCACAGCACAGGAGCCCCACGCTAAAATAAAATACCCAGCAGTTATCTGCCATGTTGTTCTTGCCTACCTAACTTTACTGGTGGCAGGATCCCACCAGTTCTTGTTCTGCAAAAAGCAAAATTCACCTTATCAAAATAGAAATTTATTTCTAATAGTCCCAACAACAACCATTTCCCTCCCTTTCTTTTGTTCTTGCTTATATATCACCTGAGACACAAACAGACACCAGGATGCTTGGATTTTACAGCCCCTGAACATATTGGCTATAGATTGAAAACCACGTCCCTTTTTTCACGAGTCAGTTATTTTTGCCTTGTTCATTTGTAAAAAATTAATAGCTTCTTTTTGTGTGTGGATTTCATTCTTTTTTTTTTTTATACGCTTTGGTTCTGGGAATTGAACCCAAGGGTGTTCTACCTCTGAGCTATACCCCCAGGCCTATTTTATTTTTTATTTTGAAACAGGGTCTCGCCAGGTTGCGGAGTCAGCTTGTTGTCATCATGAGTCAAAGCAGAAGAATCAGATTGAGAGCCTCCACATCCTAAAAGTACTCTAGGACATTATCTACCAACATGGACAGAAAGCTATGCTGTCCTTGATCTAAGTCTCAGGTGTCATCCTTCATTTCTATAGAAAGTAGTAAACATGTACTTATTACTATTTGCACAAAATTATTATAAGTACTTTATGTGAAATGAATATTAATGCTTTAACTAGTCACAATAGCTAAAATATGGAATCAAACTAGATGCCCATCAGTGGATGAATAGATAAATAAAATATGATATATATGTATATATGCACATGCATACAAATATGTATACACACACACACACACACACACACACAATGGATTATTATTCAGGCATAAAAGAATGAAGTCAGGCTTAGTGGTGCAAGCCTGTAATCCCAGTACTTAGGAGATTGAGACAGGATGATTGAAGGTTCAAAGCCAGTCTCAGCAACTAAGCAAGACCCCAGCAACTTAGTGAGACCCTGTTTCAAAATAAAAAATAAAATAGGGCTAGGAGTCTAGCTCAGAGGTAAAACACCCCTGTGTTCAATCCCCAGAACCAAAGAGGGTTAAAAAATGAATGAAATCCTATCATTTGCAACAACATGGATGGAACTCAAGGTTCCATATTATTGTGGGGTGTGGTGGTGCACACTTGTAATCCCAGTACTTGGGAGGCTGAGGCAGAAGGATTGCAGATTCGAGGACAGCTTCAGCAAGCAGTGAGACTCTCATCAACCTAGCAAGGCCCTGTTTCAAAATAAAAATAAAAAATAGGACTGAGTTCAATCCCCAGTAACACACACACACACACACAATAATAATCCAAGCACAAAAAGACAAATACCACATGTTCTCACTCATTTGTAGAGATTAATAAGTTGGGTCTTGTAGAAGGACAGAATGGAATACTGATCATTAGGAATGGGGAAGGATGGGGGTTGGGGTGGGGATGAAAAGGATTCAATAAAGGACAATGAAATACAGAAAGGAGGAATTAGTTCTGGCTTCTCTATAGCACAGTAGGATAACTATTGATTAAAACAGTCTATGATATATTTCAAAATGACTAAAGAGCACGATATTTCCAGCACATAAAAAAGATTAATGTTTAAAGGGATGGAAATGTTTATTACCCTGATTTGACTATTACACATTGTATACGTGTACTGAATTACCATAATGTACCCTATAAAGATGTACAAATATTATGTCTCAATAAAAATTTTAAAGATATATTAATGTATTTAATTGTCATAAGAACACAATATGGTAGGTACATGAATATCATCCCCATTTTTGAAGCAGGAAATTTAAGGCCAAGAGAAGTTTGATAACCTGCCCAGGGACTTGGCATGAGGTGGCCCCTCCCCAGATCTGTCTCGTGTACCGCCCCTTCTCCAGTGCCAGCGTACCCCAGGGAGTCCTACTTCCTGTCACTGTTTCCTGTCTC
>PVJS01002183.1:38244-87406 GCA_004027185.1 Glis glis
CTGCCCCACCCCTGACTCTTAAGACCCCTAGACTAAGCCAGCTCTACTAGAAACACAGCCTCGCCCCTGCCCTAGGGCAGGCTACTCCAGGAACTAGCTAAACCAGTAGTAGATAAGAGAGGATCACGATAAACAATTGTAGGAATTGGTTACTGATGTCTAACAGAATGGTAAAAATAAGCTTGTAAAAATTCCTCCAGGTACCTCGCTTTGCCCTACCCCCCCCCTTTTCTTCTGCAGCTGTATCTTTAAATACCCTCCTCTCCCCTTGCTGAGGGTCGACCTCCTCTCCTGCGTGAGATAGAGCTCGGCCCCAGTATACTGGTTCAATAAAACCTCGTGCGATTGCAGCAAGATGGAGTCCTGAGAGTTCCTGGGTCGGTGCCAGGTCCCGTGGCTAGAGCAAGGGGTCCCTTCTAAAACGGGGTGCCTTTCACCTGTTTCCATTTATATCATCACCAACCTCAAAGTGGGCGGCTATCTTTCAATATATATATCAGATCAAGTCATTTGTTTACTTAAAATCCTCTAGTGAATTCTCCCAAATCCGCCTCCTTCCTGTGGCTGGTAGGGTCATATGCGAGCTGGTATCTGGCGCCCTTTTGCACCTCAGGACCTCCCCTTTGTCTCCTCTCTGGCCACATCCATCCTCCACTTTTTCTGTAACACATAGGGCTTCTTGCTGGTGTGAGAGCTCCATGCTCATTATTCCTTCTACCCAGAAAATTCTACCTCCAGATCGTTGGAGAACTAACTGGCTCGTTCTCCAACGGCACCTGCAAAAAGATACCTCCCAGCCCCACCTGCCACATCAGACTCACCCTGTTGCCTCCTCTGACTACACTGCCTTCCTAACACCCCCCATGGATTATAAACACTGTGTCTGCATGTGCTTAATCTCAGTCTCTATCTCTGGAATGACGGCTTCAGCAGGGGGGGGAAACTGCATATTTTATTTCCTATTATACCCCCACCACAGTGCCTAGCCCATAGGAAGCACTCAATAAATAATCGCTGAATGAAAGGCAAGGTAAAGAAGAACAGAAAGAAAGGGTGCAAAGCAGGCCGGGCAGCCAGTTCCTGAAAAACAGAGTAAACCTGGAATTTTATTTTAAGAGTAACTCTAACCCTATATTGGGAATGAACTTTCCGAAAGAAGTTCCCGAAGCAAGTATACATTTCCAGCCTCCTACAGAGCGTGTCCAATTTCACAGGATAATAGATTCTGAAGGATCACATCTCCACCTTGGGGCAGGTCTCACAGGCTGGGTGACCTCCATTAATACTAATAGACAGGAGAAGCATTTTTCAAGGGTATCAGTGTCCCCCTTCATGGATCGCATTTGCTGAGAACCATAGGCTAATGTGGCTGTGAGTCTTGGGAGCCATCTCCATTTTAAATCATTTTTTACTTCAATTAAATAAATGCAGTCGAGAAAATTAATAGGCAGCTAAGAGGGGGCCAGTGGCTTAGAACCTTTCAAAGAGTCGGCAAAATGTGTGGTCTATCTGTTCCACGCAGGGCTCATAACATGGAATACAAGTGATTGCTCATTATTAACAAGGTATTGACCTACATGCAGTTCAACGGCCTCATATGAAAAGCAGAGTATATAATTCTTTATTAATTATTGGACACTTTCTCAAGAAAAAGTAGGTGGCAAGGATAATTATTTGAGAATAGCGTATGTGACAGTAGCTACATTATTAAAGATGAGAAGGAGCTACCAAAGCATTGGTCTTCAGAGGACCAAAGCGAGAAGGGAAAATATATATATATAATATATAAATATATTATATATAATATATAAGTATATTATATAAATATATAAATATATTCATATATAAATATATAATATAAAATTTTTTTTCTTTTTTCTGCAGAGGAGTCAATGAAATGGAGGCAATTTAAATTTCAGAGGCCGGTAGCTGGCAGGTAGGCTGTAGCAGACGGCAGAGATACTTCACCCAGGTCCTCTGGACGCCTTTGCTGGTTCTGGGCTCTTATACTCCAGCTTCTGTTTGCACATTGCTTCTAGAAGCTTATATTTGTAACCCTCCTCAGAGGGCCCATGAACAACCGGAAGCAATTTGTCCCTGTTCTCTGACAGCTGAAGTAGGCCCTGGCATGACCTGCGGCCGAGGATGAACTCAGGACTGGTGTGTAGGGGTGAATGCCAGTGGCTTCCTGCCTCCAGGTAGACAGACGCTGCAGTACAAGAAATGTTCCAGACACCTTGTGAGTTCAGGCTGGGAGCTGGCCTCCCATTGCAGCCTTGCTTGGTGTGTAGTCCTTCCCCACCTGGTGTTCTCGCCTCCTGACTGGCTTTTCCTTGGTATATTTCCTTAATCCCTTGAACACAAATCTTCATCTCAGGATCTACTCTGGGGAGCCAGATCTAAGACAGCAGCAAATGAACATAGCCTTTCTTGTTTTTCTTTATTAGATGCTCTGTAATGTTTCTTCAGTTGTCAATGACTTAACCGCTCTACCCACCCACCCAAGCCCTGCCAGCCTCCGACAGACCCAGAGCCAGCGCAGAGCCACCAGCACTGTCTGCCTCCCAGCCTCCCTGGACGACCATCTTCCAGCCCCAACTCAGCTCCTTGTCCTGGTCACTGTAGTTTCTGATCCTTGTTATGTTTCTGGATCTATTCTCATTTATGTCATAAAACACAGAGTCAATTCTTCAGACCAACTGAGTGCCGGGTGCTGGGAAGTGAGTGGGCAAAAAGATGGATCTGATCCCTGCTCTGGGCAGCTTGTTGTCTAGTCAAAGCAATACATATTAAATAATACTCAGATCATTATATAATGATATTTATGACATGTGCCTTGAAGAAAAAATATCCCAGATGCCAATGCAGCAATCTCAGGTGATCTGTATAATGCGGTCATGCCAGGGAAAGAATGCCTTAAATTAGAAGTGAGATTTAAGCTGAGACCTGGCAGATGAACAGGAGCAAGTCAAGTGTGAATGTGGGAGGCCAGGGAAGAGGGTGTGTGGACGAAGGGAAGGGAAGGGAAATGCCACGGAGATACGATACGTAGAAAGATCTTGTTAAAGTATTGCTCAAGTAAGGGAGGGGGGCTGTTTTAGATGTAAAGCAAAAGATGAGGCTGGACATGTCTGTTACTAGAATTCTAGACTGGAGGTCTAACTCTGGGGGTCCCAACAAATCAGGTAAGGCCATGCACCCCAAAAACCAAACAGAAAAAGTAAGGGTGAAAGTAGAAAAGGAACTGTAACCATTGTAGCTATAGTGGGAAGATAAAAGGACCAGTGTTTTCAGTCCCATCTTTGGGGGTACTGACATGAGCTCCAAGATTATGGAGACAAGGGGTACCAGAAGTATGCACAGTCACACAGTTTTGGTCAAACTGTGGTCTGGTCATCATTATCTCAGGACTGAGCAGGTGGGGTCTTGTCAATTGGCTGCTGCCTGGGGGTAGTTCCTACTCATTGCAAAAAGTTTATCAATAAGACAAGTTCCTGGAATCCAAGGTGACTGACTCAGAGCAAAGGAGGCATATGCGACACAGGAAGGGATACCAGGTTTTATACATTTGCAGGCCAAAGTGAAGAGTTAGTGATTTGGGCAAAAGCAGACTCTAAGCGCTTGTTCTGTGTGACCACTTTCAGAGTCTGAGAGCTTTGAATTCTGAAGATTGTTTTTTCAGAATTTTCATTTGTATTGTTAAATAGAAATATGAGATATTAGATAATCACAAATAAATCTTAAGTACCTGTTTTGCAATGTCATAGAAACAGAGATAGCAATGAATAATACAGACAGGATCCTTAGTCTCTTGAAGTTCACATCAGTTGTATTATTTTAAAACATCTCTTGTATCTTATACACAAGTTTTGAAGAAAATCGGTTCAATGAAATAAACCAGATATGAGGTATTTTTTTCATGAAACTATAAATGGGAAAATGAGACATTTAAAAGTCTGTGAGAGACTGGATTTTATCAGCCATGGACTTGATATTGTATCTTGAACTTCTGCAAAAGAAAGGGAAAGTAGAGGTTTCTTTCTGAGCATGATTCTATTTTTAAAACCTACGTGCTCAATAATTAAAAATTAGCACCATGTTTTGCCGTCACAGAAGAAAAAACTCTTTCTGAATACATTATAAAAGAGGAGGTGTTTATATTTATGTATTTGAAATAACATGGGATTCCATTAGTTGTAATGGAACTAACTGAAACCAGGCAATATGGGGGGTTCTCTCCTGGCCTCCCCTTCCCCTGTCATAGCAATAAATGCTTGTTATTATAATGCAAACAGAAAGCATTTTACCAGAGGGCAAGTTTTGTCTGTGATCCTTTCAGGAAATTAGAGAGGCAATCTGTTTAAACTTTCCCTTTTGCTCTCCGTAATGCTCCATCAAACAGGACTCTGAGCTTGCTTGCTTGGCAAATTGCTGCTTTCAACAATGGGGAATACTATTCTTGACAGATAAAATAGAGGTTAATGGGACAGAAAGCAGCCTACCACAGCCACCTGTCAGGTTCACAGACAAAGGCTCCGTGGCTGCATTCCAGGGCAGTTCCAGGGTGGGGACAGGGGTGAGGAGAGGTGTGGCTGATCTTTTTTTTTTTTTTAGGGTGGCTCAAATTAGTTTTTAGTGCAGCTTTTGGAAGCAATAAAGACAGGAGAAGAGCTACAAAGAACTCAGACTTCCTGCACACAGCAATGGAATTCCAGAGATATTTTCATCTTTTACAGACTTGGCGGTTTAACCTCTGGCTTTTCATTAATTTGCTCAATGAATGTTTTGGAGCCTTCTACGTGTGACTGTGTATACTGGATGCACTTCTGTATTCTGGTGCTCAGAACGATGCTTGGACCGTGAAGACAATTGATACACACTGGTGGCATGAATGGATAGCAGGCACTGGACTTGTATTGAGAACAGAAATCCAACATTAATAATTATGTGATAGCTGTCACATAAACACTGTGAGCCAAGGGCTGAAAGGTTAAGAAGCGGCACCTCGTTTAATCATTTCTGTCTGTGATCTTTTCACAGACAGGAAATTTGAGAGGCAAATCTGCTTGTATTTTCTTTTCTCTCTCTCTCTCTCTCTCTCTCTCTCTCTTTGTGGAACTGGGGACTGAACCCAGGGGCATTCTACCTCTGACCTACACCCCCAGCCCTATTTTATTTCTGTTTTGAAACAGGGTCTCGCCAGGTTGATGAGAGTCTCACTACTTGCTGAGGCTGTCTTCGAACCTGTGATCCTCCAGTCTCAGCCTCCCAAGTACTGGGATTACAGGCGTGCACCACCATGCCCGGTTTGTTTGTATTTTCTTAATATGATTCCTACTTTGAAGATGAAGAAAGTAAGTTACATGAAAGATATGAAAAGAGTGAAGACAGCTTGAACTTGTGTCAAAGTGATTCTAGATGTTTTTTTCCTATTCTTAGATAATGTGTAAGGAAGAGCTACATGGAATGTATTTTTCTCACAAATGTGATAGTACTTATCTTTGCTAGAACTTACATGCCAAGGAAAAACAAAACATTTTATCTTACCCCTTTGATTTTGCCAGTCTTCTTAGAAGACTTTACGCCCCATGTCCATCTTGCAAGGTTCTAGTTATTAGAGGTCTACATCTCCATAGTCCTGGCTCCCCCAATTCCTGAGTCAATGGGACCAAACTTGGCCCTCTTTTGGCAACCTCATCCTCTCTAGAGGATAAGGGGAGAGGAGGTCTAAAATAAACTCACTTGAGAAATTCAGGTAACCGATGTTCCCTGCATGAGAACCTAGCTCTCCACATGCCTACAAATTAAGTGTGTTTGGCTGGACTGTGATTCCTCTGAGCCCAACCTGAGCAAGGGCTGCAGGGCGTGGGTATACTATACTCCCGTTCTCCTCCAGGGCTGCTGTCTACTGTGAACCCTCAGCAATTTGGCTAGAGCCACCTTACCACCCTAATTCCTACCTGGACACCCCACCACAGGGCCTTCCAGTGCATATATGTGCTTTGATGAGCACAGCGCAAAACAGGGCAACACAGAAAAGTCCTGTCCTCTGTCTGCCATCCAAAATAGTTTGGATACCATTTAATTGAGTGTCCCCCAAGGGTCCATTGTAGTGAAAGGCTTTGTCCACAGGGTGGCACCATTGGGAGGTGATAGAACCTTTGGGAACTGGGACCTTGCAGGAGGTCCTTAGGTGATGGGAAGCATGCTCTAGAAAGGGATTGTGGGACCCCAGTCTCTCTCCCTCTCTCTACTAGCTCAAGTCTATGATCATTTGCTCCTACTGTGCTCCTGCCAACATGTGCTGCCCACCAGAGGCCAATCCAATGGAGCCATCCAATGTGGACTTGAACCTCCAAGGCTGTGAGGTAAATAAATGTTTTCCCTTTACAAAGCTGGTTCCTTTGGGTATTTTGTCATAGTAATGCAAAGCTGACTAATACACAGTGTATTCCAGAACCTCCATCTTTGAGGTGCCTTCTTGAGCTGTGTAATTTGAACTTGAGCTTCCTGGGTTCCCAGCTCACTTCTCTTTCCTCACGAGGTCACTGCTGAGCTCCCAGCATGCCTTGTGGCCACAAGGGCCTGTGTCAGGACATAATTAATAAGCTGACTGACTTCATTTAGCAAGGTGTAGGATATCCTATCTGTGACATCCTGAAATGGTTGACACCTTAACATACAAATGTAAAGTCTAGGGAGAGAAAAAAAGAGGCATATTTGATTTTATCCTTGTTACACAAATAATGAAGGCAGGAAGATGAAAGGATCAAGAGAAAGAGAAAAAATCTTCTATAGTCTTAAATTGCACAGGTAAAATTTTGATGGGTCTTTCTCCCTCTTGATAAATTCCTTCATGCCTCTTCATATTCGGACCTTCTTCTTTACATATGCATTAAAATAAAGAACAAAAAGGCTCTGCAATGGGACCAATTCCATGTGTTCTTTTGTGAAGTCACTGAACAAAAGTCTCACTAGTTAAAAAAAAGAAAAAGCAGGTATCGAACCTTTGTTCTAAAACATGCAAAAGTTTTAAATTCAAACTTTTAATGGAACAAGTAGTAAAAACCGTATCTCACGTGTTTGTAAAGAGAAGAGAGCACCCACACTTCTTTGGTGGGCAGAAAATGTAAAAGTGAAAAGGCTGAAAGAAAAACGTGAGACATGTGGCTCTTTTTTTAAGCTTCCTTTGCTTGAGTCTCGTGTCTGTTTATTACTGGAAGTATGAACGCGCATTGATTATCAGGGTTGGGATGTACGAGATTCGAAGGACTCCATTGCATTCTATGTATTCCCTCGGATGAGCACAGGGGGCGCTGTCTTCTAGGAAACAATCAGAATAAGACACCCCCTCCGTAATATTCTCCAAAAGAACAGGCGTTGAGAGGAGATAGGCATAATGGTTGAATCCCCCAAGCCACAAGCACTGAGTCTGTTTACGGAATATTCCATCTCCACGCCTCCTACATCACCACAGTGAGTGAGCCCAGCATTTCTCTTCAGCAATTGCAGCTCTCTAAAGTATGGGGTTGACTAAATCTTTCTACCTGTCCTGCCAATTTGGTCCCAGGTTTAGGGGACTAAAGAGTAGGATTTAGATTCTCTATGAAGTTGAATGATATCTTTTCCCCAAAATACATAGTGTGTATCGGTGTATCATGTTGTGGCAGAGCAAGACATTTTTAAAAAGACACCTCCATCACACACCTGCGTTGTGTGCCCTGCTTTCTCCACGAGCTAACCAGGATATTGGGAGTGAAGACATACAGTGCAGGTGTGTCGGTTGGTGGGGACTGACACCCACAAGCAACAGCGTTACTAAGTATTCCCCATACCCACGCATGTCAAAGCTAGGAGGGATTTACACTCCGGAAAAGATAAGATGTGTTTCGGCAAAGAGTTCACAGCAACAGTATGTGCAATGAGATATGTAAGGGGTGAAGTCTGAGGGGAAAATATCTGTCAGTCTTGTAAATTGTTATCCAGTTCAGCTAATTCATTCAGTAACCAGCACAGAGGACATTAGGGGCAATGGGCAGCTGTTCAAACACTAGACTCAACATGAGTACATGTTATATAGGTCTCAGATTTTAAAGAGAAGGAAAAAAACTTCCTGAATAACAAATTAATTGTCTTATGTGCAGTGGTATCCATTTCCCTTCTGGGTTCTGACATAAATTTTGCTGAATAGCTGTAATTTTAATTTGCTATGTTGTGTTTCTCTTGCTCCCAAAGAAATGTTTTAGCTCCACGCTTGGGATGAAGGACTGAGGAAAAAGAAACAAAACAAAGTTTTACCTACTTATTAGTACTATTCATTGTCCCCCAAGGAAATGGTGCGAGGCATCATAGCATAGGAATTTACAGGGAAGTACCTATCTGAGACCTCATACTTTCCTCAAGCTCAGGAAAGGGCAGGAGACACGGAACAGGAGCTGGACTTGACCTAGGGTTCAGGAGCACTGAGCCCGAGTTATACACTAGGGGAGAGAAGACACCCTATTCACCACCATCATCATCATTATTACTATTATTAAAATTTTTCTGAAATTTTCACAATTTCTAACAACAATGTGTAAGTTTGGAAAGCAAGCTTTTCTTTTTTTAAGTTTTAAGCATCTGGAGATTTTATTTCATTTTATTGTAGTGCTGGGGATGGAACCCAGGGCCTTGTACAGTGCTAGGCAAGTGCTCTACCACTGAGCTACATCATCAGCGCTATAGATTTTACATAGTGTTTTCTGCTTGTTATATTCCACAAGTGGAAAATCATAAAGCGCAAGGAAAGTCCACAACAAGCAAATGGAAAATAAAGTCAATTTCTTTTATTAATAATCCTGTGCTTAAGTATAAGTTATAAAGTCTACATATTGCCAGGCGTAGGCTGCAATAGGAGAATTGCAGGTTCGAGGCCCATCTCAGCAATTTAGTGAAGCCCTTAGGAACTTAGCAAGACCCTGTTTCCAAATAAAAAATAGAAATGGCTGGGGGATGTAGCTCGGAGGTAGGATGCCCCTGTGTTCCATCCCCAGTACAAAAAAAAAGTCTATATATTGGATAGTAGTAGTATATCTATGTTAATTTCCTAATTTTGGTAATTGTATGGCTAGGTAAGAGAATGTTATTCTTAGGAATTACCTAAGTAGCTAGATTTGGAAGGTCATCAGGTCTGAGAGGGAAAAAATGAGCAGGAGAGAGACAGAGAATGATAAAAACAAATGTGATTAAATTGAACACAAGGGAATATGGGTGGAGGGTATGCAAGAATTCTTTCTATTGTTTTTGCAAATTTTCTATATATCTGAAATTATCTTAAAATTAAACAAATTTAAATAAATATGTAAACATATATGTATCTATATTTATGTATATATCTATAAAATCAATGAAAAACTTTAATGCTTCTAAGCATAAGGAGCAAGAAATCAATAAATATCTTGGTCATATGGTGGGCAAAATAAGAAATTAGCATAATTACCACTTTTCTTGCTTTTTGCATTGCTGGGGATCAAACTCAGCACCTTGTACATACTAGGCAAGTACTCTACCACTGAGCTACAGTGCCAACCTATTGACCATTTTTATTTCTGTAATTTTCCTGATGAAAATACTCATTTCCCTCCTCTTACAGGTGGGATCTGGAGTGTCCCTCAAAGCTCATGTGTTGGAGTTTTGGTACTGAATGCAAGGAAGTTCAGAGGTGGGACTTCTGGGAAGGGATTGGATTACAAGGGCTCTGACCTCCTCAGGGGATTAATCCATTTATGGGTTCGTAATTGAATGGACTCGGAAGGTGTTGGGAATTATAGAAGGCTGGGGGAAGTAGGTCACTGGGGGTATGCCCTGAAAGGGTATATCTTGTCCCTGGCCCTTCGTCTCTCTCTCTCCCCCTCTCTCTCTCTGCTTCCTGGCCACCATGAACTGAGCAGCTTTGCTTCAGCACACCCTCCCTACATGCTGTTCTGCCTCACCTCAGGTCACAGCAATGGGGCTAAGCGACCTTGGATTGCAACTTCTCACACAAGGAGTCAAAATAAATCTTTCCTTCTTTCAGTTATTTTTCTCAGGCATTTTGTCACAGTGATGGAAAGCTGACTAACATGCCCTCTTATACATGATTTGCAAGTGTGTCTCTGTAAAGCACAGCATACAGTGAGGTATCCCAAGTTGTTCCTGTCCTCTGACGACAGCCCCTCTAATGCAAAACCTCATCTTATTCCTCCAACCACAGCTAACCAAGCAACCGCCTATGGACATAAGCACTTACGATGACATTCTAGCTGAATCATGCAATCTGACTCTAAATGATATGTGAGGTGGATCTGTGTGCAGGACCCATGTGTCCAAGTGGGAGAGAGCAGAGCACCCATCCATCTTCTCCAGAAGAGCCTCGCAGAGGGCCAGGGCAGCATGTGGGGCACTGAGGGGCCATTTTCCTCAACAAATGCCGCTGGCCTGGCAAGATGAAGTGCTTATATATTCCATATGGGAAGCAATTACTTCCCACAGAAGGGAAAGAGTTTTTCCAGCTGATACATTTGAAGGATTTTATACAAGTAGAGCATGTACTCTGCAGAGAAAGACTACAGGATTTTTATGTACAATCAAAGTGGTCCCCAGGCAGCTCCAGCTGTGACTGCTTCAGGCAAGACAGGAAGGCAGGAGGGATGGGGAGCCAGGGATTACCGAAAGGATTAGACCTGACCAAGACAGCGCCTCTTTTAGATTCAAGCCTTGTAAGAACTGGTGCATCGCACCTCTATTTCTGTGTCCTTTTGACTTTATCCTTCTGTCACTTCTCCAGCCACCCGGCTCATCACAGTGTCACAGATTTTAGACCCAAAGGGACCTTCGAGAAAGATCAAATGGGTCAAGGGTTGGCAACCTTATTCTAAAAAGGGCCAGACAGTAATTATTTAGTTCAAAAGGAACCGTGGACACCAAATAAATGAATGCACATGGCTGCATTCCCATAAAATCATATTTACAGAAACATGTAGACCAAATTTGGCCCATAGTTTGCCAACCCTGGATTTAGGCCACCTCCTGTGTTTCACTCACGAGAACGACATTGCCCAGGATTCTCGAATGACATTCCCAGATCATTCAATGTGCTTTATTCAGTAAGTGACCATTTGCTTTGTTTATAAACAAAATGGTGTTGCGGGTTTATGTGTAACCAAAATTCTAGTTCTATTTGGACTAGGATATATACCACATAATTTCCTGCCTGCATTTCTAAAGGTTATTTCACAAACCCAGAGCGAAGAAGCATAAAGTTGTGGGGGAAAAACAAGCCAATAACCTTTTTCACCAACAAACCTGAATATCTGAACAAACAGCTTGCCTTCAGTAACCACTAGTTCTGCATCGCAGATTCAAAAATAACACTACCAAATTGTGTCTGTACTGAATGTGTACGGACATTTTTTTCTTGTCATTATTCCTTACACAATACAGAATAACAACTATTACCATAGTATTTGCATTGGATTAGGTATTATAAATAATCTGGCAATGATTTAAAGTACATGGGAGCCAGACACTGTGGTGAACACCTACAATCCCAGCTACTCAGGAGGCTGTGGCCAGAGGATTGTATGTTCAAGGACAGCCTCAGCAACTTAGGAAGACTCTGTCTCTCTCTCTCTATCTCTCTCTCTCTCTATGTATGTATGTATACATATACATATATATATATGGATGTAGCTCAGTGGCAGAGTGCCCCTGGGTTCACCATTACCATAAATAAATAAATAAATAAATAAATAAATAAATAAATAGGATGTGCATAGGCTCTATGCAAATCTTACACTATTTTATAGAAGAAGCTTGAACATCCTCAGAGCTGGGTATCCAAGAGGGGTCCTAGAACCAATCCCCCACAAATGCTGAGGAATGACTGTGTAAAATTTCTGTCAACATAAGGGAATCACTTGTGTAAAAGAGATCTAGATAAAACAAAAGGAGCAGGGGGTACATAAGGCAGGGACAGCAGCAGAGATGGGGCAATCAGAGATGTCAGAACCGGACACCTGGGTCATGTTGCTGTGTGTGGCTGCACAGAGACAAATGCTTTTTCGCTTCGCACACCTAAGCTCCTGGGGGTTTCCTCTTCCATATGACACCAAACCTAATTGTTTTTCCTTCAAATCAGACCCACCCAGGGTCCTTCCTCCTAAACTTTCTGTTGAATCAGGGTCCTGCCCCTCTCCCTCCTGAGATTCCAGCAAGAATCATAGAACCATGAGGAGGACACTGAAGATGGTTTGCTGACTTAGCCATGCAAAGAGATGCCAAGGGAACAAAAACACCCTGGTTCCTCCAGAAATGTAATTAAATTTCAGTTTAAGTGTTAAAAAAGCAGGATGAGTGCGGTGGCTTCTGAATTCTTGTGCTCCCACTGATCAAACGGACCTCTGTTCTGTGACCCACTGGATACATTTCTTAATATACACGTTTGCACCATTTACACATATGAAGCAGTTTACCCTTTTTCTTGCCTGGCCTGCTGAGTCCCTGCTAGCACAATTGCTATTAATCCTTGACCCATAGCACCGAAGCCATCCTGAAAGTTTCACTGGAGATAATCCACTGCTAAGAAGACATTGGCTCTGTGTACAGGATGTACAGTGGTGGCTTTTGTGTTCACACTGTGAACTGACACAGAATCCGATCTCCATGCGGGGGTTGCTAAGATAACCAGCAGGGCCTTATTCAGTGTGTGCCCACAAAGATTATCCTTTAGTGTCTGTCTGTAGTTGCTATTTATAAAGGCTGAGACTACCTGAAACTCAGCTCTTTGATTCATGAATAGCCTATAAAAGAGTGTGAAAAGACCTGGTCTTTCTCTAACTGCTGATCTTCAGTGAGGCCCGTGGGTGCAGCCAATTTTCCAACAAACCCGTGTGAAGATGAGCTACATTCCATTAGGATGACACTTTATCTGTCCTCTGCCTGTACCCATCACACTTGCATGGGCCACCAAGCCGCCCCGTGTATTCTCTTTAGGTATCCAGTTAAATGGAACTGCACTGTGGCAAATAGTGCTTTGATGTTGGCCAGCTGCCCTCAGTCTAAGAGGTTTCCCTCGATGAACCCTCCTTGTTTGTAAAGCAGATCTTGGGAACAGAACTAAATCCAATTTGGTCAAGCCCAGCCTTGCAACTCTTTTTGGTAAATTCCAACACCCGCTGGTTGAAGCATAAAAGATGAAGAGGGGAAGCTACTCTTCCATAACCTCATTTCCAAGGTATAATGAAAGCAAGCCTTGGACCAAATCCTGCTACACATGTAGACGCTCATTTAACAAACAGCCATCAGAAAGCAGGCACAAAATGGCTCAGCAGCCTGTTCTGGGAGCTAGTTAGATCCTAAACTTTTTCTATATTTCTAGGTGTTTGGATTATGAGCTTTCATGAAAGAACCCCTACGGACAAATGGTGCAAGGTTCCAGGGCAGGATTGTGTTCCCTTTGGCAGCAAACAAGCAGAAATCCTCCAAACTAAAGATAAGAAACAGAACTCTTTGGGGATGATCTAGCCGTAGGCACCATTCCTAAGAGCACACCTCATTAAAGCTGTACTGCTACAAAAATATATATCTCCATACTGGTAGGTAAACAGCCATGACCCCAAGTTCCCCAAGTATCTTACTGTGCCTTTCTTCCCTTGAGAACAGTAGAAAATCCTAGCCTCGTGTCCCAGAAAATAAAGAGTTAATGCCTGGCACAGGAGGGCCCCAGGCAAGCCTGGTTCAGCAAGGTGGCCAGCATTTGTTTTAGTTCAGATTGCTCAGAGCCTATAACATATTGGTTGTTAAATATTTTGAATATCGCTCAGACCTAGAATAATGGCTCTGTGCCTGGATGGATGCTTAAATCCTTTCATGCACGGATAGAGAGCGTCTCAAGCTATTTTAGCCAATCTATCCTCCGGAGGATCTTTAATTTCACTAATGAAAGTCCTTCTTTAAACTTTCATTATGCTAATTAACAAGACACTAATTCCACCAATAAAATCCATTTCTGGCAATTGCTATGCTAATTAGCAAGGCTTCCACCGTTGGTCAAGATATGACTGAGAGCAGCACTTGTACCAGCAGCATTGAGTAACCCTGGAATAGAAACTTGATCTGTTGATTTCCCTAAATAACACACATATATCATTATGCTGAAGTATTTTAAATGGATTATAGGCATCCTAACAGTGGTGTTGAAAACTGTGAAGGGTCTGAGATTTTACTCAGTTTGCAAGCTAACAAGTTAGTCTGCCATAATTTCACGGATGCTGGCAGAGATAGGAGGCTTCAGGGTCAGAGATGACTATGCTCACAGCTCAGCAAGCAGCCTGAGCTCCGTGTTTGTGGCCATTCCCCGTGCCTCCCACCATCCCTAGGGGCTAAAGCAAAGCAGTCCAGGTGGATACAGCAAACACAGTGGGTTTGTGTCACAGTTAAGGAACCCCAAGCTTAGAGAACTTGAATCTTCTCTATGGGCTGCAAGAAATTTTTCCCAATTTTTTACCCCAATTCTTCCCTTGAGAGGGAGATAATTTTTATTACTCTGGAAAACAAGCAAACCTGTCCTCTGCTGTGTCTTCCATGACTGTTTAGTATGCAAATATTTTTGAAAAGAGAGCCAGGCATGGTGGCGCACTCCTGTAATACGAGTACTTGAGAGGCTGATACAGGAGGATCACAGGTTTGAGGACAGCCTCTGCAAGTAGTAAGACTCTCAGCAACCTAGCAAGACCCTCTTTTAAAATAAAAATAAAAAATAGGGCTGGGGGTGTAGCTTGGAGGTAGAATGCCCCTGGGTTCAATCCCCAGTACCACACACACACACACACACACACACACACACATACACACAAAATAGTGCAGATCAAAGGGCCTCTGCTCCCAAGATGTGCTGAAACGTGAGATCCGAGGAGAACTCTCTCCAGTGGTGCCACAAATGAAACTGGTTAAGATCCTAAGTGGAAGCAAATTTAACTCACTAAGAAGATTGAAGACTCATTTTCACAGATGTGATTTCAAATTAGAACTGTGTATAGGAGTACTTATTTGCATAATGCTTGTTATAAGCAGGGATGTTTCCCCCTATAACATTCCTCTGACAAACACTTTCATGGATAATAAAATCAAGTCAAAGGGTTCCAGGGCTTTCCAGCTCCGGGGGGAGATGTGAGGCTTACCAGGTTAGGTCAAGCATTCAGGTCTTGATGCTTTCCAATGTGAGACTTTCCAATGTGTTTGCCAGAGGTTCTAAGGCTTCAGATAGTAAGAACCCATTGAACTGCTACTAATATTCGCTCAAAAATAAAAAAGCACATGTGCATACATTATAAAAATTTACATACTGTTTCAGTAGGTTTGCAAATTCTCTGAGGCCTGTTGATGAACTATGGGCCCCTTGAATGGTCTGTAAACCTCAAGTGAAAATAAATCCATGGATCAAGGTTACCATCTCATTGACCCTTGTCATTAAAAACTTCCAGTTGCTCACCCAAAGTAGCATACTTAGCTACATATGTGGCTGACATATTTAGCTGTCCAAAGCATGACCCCAAATCAGGAATTTAAAAATATGGGCCAGAGCATATAAAAGTCAGTGCTTCAGCCGGGCGTGGTGGCGCACGTTTGTAATCCCAGTACTTTGGGAGGCGGAGACCGGAGGATCCGGGTTCGCGGGCAGCCTCAGCTCTCTCTCTCTCTCTCCCTGTCTCTCTCTCTCTCTCTCTACCTAGTGAGGCCCTTCGCAACTTCGTGAGACCCGGTTTCAAAATAAAGTATAAAAAAATAGGGACGGGGGTGTAGTGCGGAGGTAGAACGCCCCTGGGTTCCATCCCCCGTACCGCAAAAAAAAAAAAAAGTCAGTGCTTCAAAGATACAAAAGTCACAGAAACAGAGAATGTAACTGTATTTCTTTAAAGTATGATTGCAAAACGGTTTATAATAATTAAGACACAAATTAGAAGTGAGGGAATAAGGAGATAAAGGCATAATTAATAATGGTAATGAATAATTGGTGACAATGTGGCATAAAACTATTGCAAAACCAACAAAATCATAAAAAATGAAAAACTTCTTTCAGTCTTGGTTATTTAGTGAAAAGGCCAAGCACTCCACCAGTGTCCAGGGCTCTCAGGAGTGACTCCATATGACAGTATAACACTAATGATTTTTTTAAAAAGGGATTGTTTATGTTTTATATATTCTGGCTGAAATTATGGGGAAGTAATATTTTAACGTGATTAAAATATGATCTGTCTTGGTATGTAAGGCATGGAGAGACTAACATTTGTTTTACACCTTATACTGTCATATTTAGTCCTTTTAAAAGTCACCCAAGAATTATAGAGAACTGAAATTCTGAGAGCTCAAAAAGCTTGCCCAGAATCAGTTCTTTTTCCTTTCTTTCTTTCTTTCTTTCTTTCTTTCTTTCTTTCTTTCTTTCATTTATTTATTTATTTATTTATTTATTGTGTGGTACTGGGGATAGAACCAGAGGCATTCTACCTCCGAGCTACACCCCCAGCCCTTTTTATTTTGAAACAGGATCTTGCTATGTTGCTGAAGATGGCCTCAAACCTGTGATCCTCCTGTCTCAGCCTCCCAAGGACTAGGATTACAGGCCTGTACCACCACACTTGACCAGAATCAAACAGTTCTAAGGGAGTAAAATTGAGATTCAAATCCAGCTTATAGTTTGTTTCTTTTCCATTAACTACCCCTTTAGGGGGAAAATAAATTTATTTGGAATCATTCTTTCATATAGTATTTTCAGAAAAGATCTGCTAAATGAAGTCCACCCCCCCACACACACACAGCCTGCTATTCATTTGGTGAGTTTTTCCCTATAATTTTTCTATATTCCTTAATGTTTGTCAACATTCTATCAGGTTAAAAGGCATAATTGAAGTCATATCAGCCCTGTTGTCAGTTTGTTATATATATATATATTTTCCCAAAAAACCTCTCCTGATGAATTACTAATCAATGATGCTTATAAATGACCTTTGTCTACGTGGGACAGACCTGTTAAGAGGAAGTGGACCCTTTCCATCTTTTATTGTGGAACAAGGGCAAAAATACATTCAGGTCACTAACATGTGAATAAACACACCAATATGAATTCCCAATTCTGGGGAAGAAATATTTTTCTTAGGGTTAAGAGTCATAATAGAAAGGGCTGAAGAACTGTCCGCTAATGGCATGTATAGACAAATCTCCCAGCAACATCAGTGGAAGGTCTCTCCTCATTTTTACTATTCTGAATATATATGATTAGATAAGAGCGTATTCTAAGGCCAAATTGTGACTCTTCCCAAACATAATCCCCTTGAGGGTGGGAGGCAGGCAGGGAACTCCCAAGGGGATTGTATTACATCATCAGAAAGAATCAGCTAGAGTCAGGATATATTATTCCCAAACCTTAACTACCAGGAAATGATAAAATCTTCAGATTTAATCAAGATGATGTCCATACAGCCAATTTGTCTTAATTGTCCTTTCTTTCTTTTACACCTCATTAATACTGTCAAAGAAATAAATTCATTCCTGAGAGAGGACTGAAAACATCAAAACGATTTTCCCCAAACAGTTAAATTTAAAATTAGTGCTTCTCTAGCCCCAGTTTAACATTCAAATGGAACATAGTAGGAAATAGTTGAGGACATATAATTCAAAAGAACAATTATAAAACTGCTCAGCTTCCTAAATTTCCGTAAGTATTTTACATCTAAAAAGGCATAACACTCTTTTTTTCCTTAATTAAAAAAATTTGAGAAAATGAAGAAGCATCTTAAAAGGAGAGACTAGCATGTTTTCTTAATAATTTGATGGCTATATCTCAAGAAATCTTATTTTCCTCAGGTTTTCTTTTTTATTAATGTGCTTTTATTGGCACATTATAGTCTCACATCATAATGTAAATCATGTTGACAGTGACATACATGCACACAGCACTTGGTGCCGCCCCACCTCCCCATCTCCCTCCTTCCCAATACAGAGTACTGAGATTGACGTTGGTATATTCACATATGTACACCTAGTCGATGGTAGAATTTTCATTGATGAACCTCCCCCTTCCCCCTCCCCTTCCTGTAGGCCACCTCCCGGACTCCACTGAGGTTTCTCCTCCATTATCTGGAGTCCCTCTGGTATCCCAATTACTCCCTAGCTTGCGCATATTAGAGAAAACATATGTCCCTTCACTTTCTGTGATTGGCTGATCTCACTTAACATAATGTTCTCCAGGGTCTTCCATTTTCTTGCAAATGACATAATTTTGTTCTTCTTTATTGCTGAGTAGAATTCCATTTTGTGTCTTTCCCATAATTTTGTAATCCATTCATCTGTCGATGGACACCTAGGTTGGTTCCATAATTTGGCTATTGTGAATTGTGCTGCTACAAACATGGGGATGCATATATTACTGTAGTTCTCTGATTTCGGCCCCTTTGGAAGGATACCCAGGAGTGGCATAGCTGGATCATAAGGTGGATCCATTCCCGGCTTTCTGAGGAATCACCACACTGATCTCTATATAGAGACTGAAATAGTTTGCGATCTGAATTCCATGGCCATAAATTGCTACAAGGTACTGAATAAGACTTTAAAAAGTCATTAATACAAGAGTGGGAGTGATCTTGTGAAGAAATAACCTAACAAAGAAAGAATTAAGGAAGAAAAGAATTTAAAGCAATTCCTTTCTTGATCTATCAGGCTATTTGGTTCTTTAAACTGTGACCCTGACCTTGATTTTTTCCCTGGGAGGTGACCAAGCCATTAGTTCTCTTATTTTTTTTTTTTCCTGGTACTGAGGATTGAACCCAGAGGTTCTACCTCTGTGCTATACCCCTAACCTTTTTTAAAATTTTGAAACAGGGCCTCACTAAGTTGCCAAGGCTGGCTGAGAACCTGTGATCCTCCTGCCTCAGCCTCCCAAGTACCGGGATTCCAAGCGTGTGCCACCACGCCCGGCTGCCATGAGTACTTTATAAAGTGATGCTACTATTCGTGCCAGGGTATCAGTGGTTAAATATATACAGAAACATGATGGCAGGTGCTTTTTAGTTGTCAAAAATTGGCAATAAGATCTTTTCCTTTGTCCTTCTTTTTCCCACTTCCTTCCACCTTGTAATCAATCCCTCCTTTCCTTCTTTTACCTATTTAACAGATGACAGCTCTGTGGCATGCAGTTAAAGATCATGTCTATCTTATTCTTATTTTTATGTGTCTGGTACAGCTTAATACCCAGAATGTGCTTAAGAACTGTTGGTTAAATAAATAAATGAATCTATTGACTATCAAACACCAAGCTAAGCATCTTAGCAGCACAAATCCTGTCCTTCAATTATAGATGTCCCAAACTTGCAAAGATGTGTTTAGGGAAGCAGGCAGAATTAGATCTATGTCTCTACAGAATAGAGTACTTTTTCCTAAAGCAGGATTAGAGCCCCTTACTGAGCTATACTTAACGTAGAAATGTTCATGTACTAAATTTTTGTTATCATGGAACTCCCCCACCCCAGAATGGGCAAGTTGAATAAATGTCCCAGAATCCAAAGTGTTATTCTCCCCATGTCCTGGGATGAATGCAGAAAACTCTTCATCTCAAGAAAAGAAGCTGCTAAGAATGCTGTGTGACCAGAAAAAAATGGACTGTTTTTTGCCTTGGAGGTGCCTGAACACCTAGCTTAGGCACATCACCCCTGGCCAAGCTGGGCTTCCACGCCCTGTGGAAGTTTCCCAACATCATTTGGAGCTAAGTTGCAGAGCGCCCTGGGGGTCCCCCTGGACCTACCCCGTTGGTCTTGGTTTAGCTCACAGCAGCTGTCCAGCCTTGCTCTGGTCATTCCTTTACACTCAAGCTCTGGGTGAGGGAATCCAGGCCCATGCCGGATCTTCTATATGACTTCCAGTGACTTGGACTTAATCAAAAGTTTTAAATAGGTCCAGTGAATAGTCAGGTAGAAGGCACGGCACCCTTACTGCTTTAGAGACCTTAAATGTGGCTGAATCTCCACACATGTTCATTAAATATTAATGAACCTAATGATTAAATATTATTAATTAATTAAATAATATTAATTAATTAAATATTAATGAGCTTACCATTAAATAGCTTCCCAACTAACAATCTTGGGATAGAATAATAAATCTAGGCCAGGTGTGGTGGCGCACACTTGTAATCCCAGTACTTTGGGAGGCGGAGACCAGAGGATCCGGGTTCGCGGCCAGCCTCAGCTCTCTCTCTCTCTCTCTCTCTCTCTCTCCCTATCTCTCTTTCTCTCTCTACTTAGTGAGGCCCTCCGCAACTTCGTGAGACCCGGTTTCAAAATAAAGTATAAAAAATAGGGCCGGGGGTGTAGCACGGAGGTAGAACGCCCCTGGGTTCAATCCCTGGTACCGCAAAAAAAAAAAAAGAAGAAGAAATCTACTTTCAGCAATAACCACTGAATGCATGAAGTATGAAGGGTCTCTTGCTAAACTGAGTGATGGACCCTTTAACTGCTGCTTGAGCCCGGCCAGCCCTGCTTCAGAGGCCATGCAGCCCCTTGGGCAGAGCCTCAACTGCCTGAGCAAAGTTGACATGAGGCATAGGAGCCTTCTGATTTCTTGCCAAAGTGATGCTTATGCTATTAAAGATCACAGAGGCCAAGAACAGTTTCTCCTGTTATGATCTCCAGCAATAGAGGCGTTCGTGTGGACAGCAGGAAAACTAGGACCACTCAGTTTGATAAGTACCAACAAACACCAAGCTAGAAAAAGGTCAGATAATTTTTAAATGTACTATTTCTGTTCCCATCTTTGCCCGAATGCTCTCCACATAATTTGAAAATAAAGTATGATTAGATTTGAAAAGGGAAAGCATGAGTCAGGAATCAAAGTGCTACAGGGGATGTGTCCAAAGACATGTGGGCCATCCATTGTCCAGATGAGAATAGAAAGGATTTCTTCCTCCCTAGGCTGAAAATAGAAAGGGGCTCTCATCTTCACTAACATTGAGAGGTTCTGAGTTTAGAGTTTACGGTTCTGTTCTTATGATGCCAACAGCATAATTTCAACAACAGGAAACGTGATGGCTTCTTAATCAAATTAAATAGCAAAATGAAAGCAATAATTACTCAAATTTACTTGGGAAATTAACAAGACAAATTAATTGAGACACTATTTTCAATCATAAGGATATAATTAGAAAAATCTTTGGTGGGTGAAAATATCTCTGAGGCATGAATTAAATCAATTGGACAACCTGATTATAAAGACCTTATGCTTAATGTGTAAATTCAAATTTACTGCTATGGAATATAAAAGAAAAAATAAAGATTGATCAACTTAAGAATGGTTTCATCCAATAGCAAGCATCTACTGTGCTTTTACTATTGCCAGATGGCTCTGCTAAACTATGTATTATTCTTATCACTTGTGCTGTTTTGCTCTCCCCAAAATTAATAAATAAAATCACCATTGTTAATGCTAATTGGTAATAAATCATTATTGGTCCTTTGTCCACAAACTCATCAGTGGTAGAAACACAGGGCACTGAAGTCTGATAAAAGAAAGACAGATGGAAAGGCCTCTTCTCTTAGCCCCATCTGTAACCTACAAATCCTACAACTTCTCAGCAAAATCAAATTCCAGAAAACTCTAAGAACATCCAAGCTGGACCATAAGAAACCAATGAGCACAGGAAATCACCTAGCCGCTGTTATCTGTTCAAGAGTAGACACAACTTGAGCAAGGAGAGAGACTTGGCCCAACTTGAGCAAGGAGAGAGACTTCTATTCCATTGTTGGGGGAGACGCTTGCCCTCTCTTGGACAGAGTCATAAGTGCCAAATGCATTTATGGTGTCAGGGCGAACTAGCTTCGGGCTGCAGCCAACCTACAGATGGCAGATAGTAGTGGCCCATCTACAGATGGTGCTTCCCCAACAAGGGCCCTGGACAACATCTTAGAGCTCATACAGCTCATCCTTGCTCTGTCTTGTTCTAATAATAGATCTTCAATGTCTTCTTCTCTGTTTTAGCCAGTTTGAGTCAGAATTTCTCAACTTAAACCTGTTTAAAACACAAATGAGCTGAACTTGGTGGTGCACACCTGTAATCCCAGTACTTGGGAGGCTGGGACAGGAGGATTGCAGGTTCGAGACCAGCCTCAGCAATTTAGTATGGCTCTTAGCAACCTAGTGAAACTCTGTTTCAAAATAAAAAATAAAAAGGGATGGGTGTAGCTCTGAGGTAGAATGTCCCTGGGTTCAAACCCTAGTACCAGGCTGGGCGTGGTGGCGCACGCTTATAATCCCAGTACTTTGGGAGGCGGAGACCAGAGGATCCGGGTTTGTGGCCAGCCTCAGCTCTCTCTCTCTCTCTCTCCCCCGTCTCTCTCTCTCTCTCTCTACTTAGTGAGGCCCTCCGCAACTTCGTGAGACCCGGTTTCAAAATAAAGAATAAAAAAAAAAAAAGCCGGGCGTGGTGGCACACGCTTGTAATCCCAGTACTTTGGGAGGCGGAGACGGGAGGATCTGGGTTTGCGGCCAGCCTCAGCTCGCTCTCACGCTCTCTCTCTCTCTCTCTCTCTCCTTAGTGAGGCCCTCTGCAACTTCGTGAGACCCAGTTTCAAAATAAAGTATAAAAAATAGGGCCGGGGGCGTAGCGCGGAGGTAGAACGCCCCTGGGTTCAATCCCCGGTACCGCAAACAAAACAAAACAAAACAAAACAAAAAAACAACAAAACCCTAGTACCAGAAAAAAAAAACCCACAAATGAGAAAGTCATAATTTCTGATGTGTGGAAACTAAAAATCTACATATGCAACAAGCCTACTTCTAAGATCAAGAGCTGCTGTCAAGACAAGCTGAACTTTCAGCTGGAGAATTTAGACCCTCATTGTGTAGCCTGTTTTCATTCTTGTTTTCCTGTTTTAAAGATGTGTAAGTTCACAAATGCTCCTTTCTTCTAGATAAATAAGTGTAATTCAAAGATAAGCAGGGTAACAATCTTTGATTTGTAAAAGTAAGTGGATACTTTTCCAAAATTGCTTTAAAGTTCTGCACTTAATATAAAAATGCTTGATAAATAATCAATAGACATAAAAATTTTAAGGCATGCAAAAAGAAAAAAAAAACCCTTCTCCCTCATTTTCGTTTCTCAGAAAAGAAGGTATTTTTATATTAGATTCCTCCCACATTGCATCATAGCCGCAAATGTAAGCTTTTCATGAAATCTCTTCTTACCTAACTACTACTTACATTTTTGGACTCAGTTTAAATATTCTTCCCCTGGGAGGTTCTTTCTGTCTCCCTAAACTCAATAAAGCGCCACTTTATACCTTGTGCCGTGGCTGATACTTGGGATTAAAATCTGTTGAAACAAAGAAGTAGTGCATGAATGAAGCAGGCCCCCTCCTGGCTCTTCCTCCTGCCCTCCCTGCAGCCCACCCCTCCAGGCCACCGGAAAACACAACCACACCCACTCGATCTGCCTAACCTCTACATGGCTGTGGGGGCCCAGGTAAGATGACACTTCCTTAGGAAGCCCCCAGGCAAGGTCAGGTGGTCTTGCATTGTGGTATAGCAGGAACTACCAATCAGGCTGCTTTCAGCTGCAGGTAAGGGAAAGCAGACCTCAAATGTCACCCAATAAGGAAATGAACTGCGGTGTCTGCAGTGCTGGGAGCTTCTAGGGAAGGCAAATCTCCCGGGCTGGTTTCTCTGCCCACGTCAGCTCCACTGCTGCTTCTTCCCACCATTCCACCTGGCCAGAGTGGGGTGCCAGGGGACAGGAGCCTGGCTTCTGGTGCCTCTCCCATTGGCATGTGGTCCCTTCCTCAGAAGCCTCTGGGAACATCTCCTGCAGTCTCACTGGCCCCAGTGGGCTGAGCCTTCCCAAGCCATGCTAGAGAGAGGAGGGAGATGACCAAGACTGATTTGCAGTGTGTGCACCTGACTCCCCACCACAGCCCAACAGGACAACTGTAGCATGTATACAGCACAGAAGTATTAATACAGCTCACTAGGGCAGCTGAACAGAATTGCTTAGTGCAGTCTTCAACTCCCCAAGTCCCAACTAGCTGCAAGGAGCAGTAAATGAGCTCATCTGAAATGAAAACATTTCTGACGTGCCAGGGGTATTGGCTGAGAACAGACATCGTCAGACTGTGGCGCCCCTTGCCTGTTTTTGTAAATAAAGTTGTATTGGGACCTAGCCACGTGTGTCCCATACACCTATTGTCATTTGTGCTACAACTGCACAACTGAGTAGATGCAACAAAAACCATATGGCTTGCAAAGCTGAAAATATTTACTATCTGGCTCTTTACACAAAGGCTTGCCAAAAATCAGGCTTCAACTCACCAACTGGTGTGGAATAATGCCGACAAGTCAGCCACAATGCTTATTGTAGCACTGGGCACTTCTCCTGTCTAACATACGTTATATGTGTATTATCTTTTTGAGTATCTGCCTCCCTTGCTAGTGTCTTTTTTATTCACTGTTGATGCCATATCCCCAGCACCCAGCCTGGAGCATTGTAAGTACTCCAGGCATATTGGCTGGATAATTGAAATGAATGTGCTCCTTAAATACTCTGCTATGGAGGGACAAAAGCAATGACTTCTTTTAGGATGCTTTAGCCAAGAGAGTAACATTATTTCAAAAACAGCAGGCAGGGCTATGGGTGCAGCTCAGTAGTAGAGCACTTGCCTAGCATGCTCAAGGTCCTGGGTTCCATCCCCAGCATCACCAACCAACCAACAAATAAATAACCAAAAAAAAAAAAAAATCCAGCATGCCAAGAAAGTGACCTGCATTCCACACTAAGGAGGAATTGAGTTTTACTAACATTAACATTTCCCAACATTTGGGGAGGAAGATGTGCCACACTATGTCTGCCTTGAGAGGAGGTAGAAATAAGTTTGCATTCTCAGAAGTGGTGGAGGCAGAGTGTGGCTGTGTCCAGCAGAGTGTGCGCCACCAAAAACGGGCCCAAAAGCTCTTCTTACAGCGGAGGCTCATCACAGATCCATGTTGTGGCTCGCCAACCCCGTCCTAGTGCCCTGTCAACTTAGCACCATAATTTATGACCACTGATCTATGGAGGTTCAGTCTTCACCAGTTTCCGGGGGAACAGTAACAAGATTTTAAAGGAAGAAAGCATAGAAAGTTAAGTGGGGTGGGTCTAGTGATATTTCCATGCCACAGTTTCTCTTTAGGTCTTTTTCTTTTTTCTTTTTTTTAATTTTTGTTTATTTATTTTTTCGGTACTAGGGATTGAACCCAGGGGCGTTCTACCTCCGTGCTACACCCCCGGCCCTATTTTTTTATACTTTATTTTGAAACCGGGTCTCACGAAGTTGCGGAGGGCCTCACTAGGTAGAGAGAGAGAGAGAGAGAGAGAGAGAGAGAGAGAGAGAGAGCTGAGGCTGGCCGCGAACCGGAATCCTCCGGTCTCCACCTCCCAAAGTACTGGGATTACAAGCATGCACCACCACGCCCGGCCTTTTTCTTTTTTAAAGAAAAGATGACAGAGTCCACAAAAATAACCTGAAGAAACAGAGATCAATAAAGACCAAATATTGATTCAGAGAACTCAGAACTCCTTTTATTTGTTGACGATACCCATTTTCCCCCAATCATCTAATCTAAGAGAAATTTTAAAACAAAAGAGTAGAAATTAAGACAAGGCCATAGTTTCTTGAATTGCTAAAATAGCTTTAGTGAGTCTAATACCATAAGAAATTATAATCACTAGTGAAGAGGAAAGGCTTTTTTAGGTTTTAATTTGGCGTTCAAATTTTCAATCTGCAATGCTGAGAAGACACAAAATAGTGGGGTGCAGTAATGAAAACCACAATAACAGGATCTGAGTTTTCATTATGATCTGCTAATTAAGGCAGCCATGCACAATAACAACAGGTCAGCGAGAACAGGATTCTCATCAAGTTGGGGCCTGTGTTCAACAGCCAAGAATGCCTCCGACATGAGGGAAAGAAAAATGCCAAACACCATATTAAAATATCTCCCCTGGACACAGTTTGCTTTCCAAAAAAAAAAAAAAAAAAGCTGGCAATGAACTTTGTGTCAACATTTTTTTCTTTTCTACATTTATGGCAATCACAAAACTAGTTCATCCTTAAAGGCAAGGGGAAACCTCTTATTTTTTTTTTATCCATGCAAATTAAGTGGTATTTAGAATACAGTCTTTTCTACTAAGAAGGAAAGCAAGGCAGTTGTTATCTATTAAGTAAAAAAAAAAGTTGCTTCATTTTGAAATTCACTGACCTTTCATATTATGTCACTTCTATTTTTCTGATTATTTTATTTTATTTTATTTATTTTATTTTATTTTATTATTTTTTGCGGTACCGGGAATTGAACCCAGGGGCATTCTACCTCTGCGCTACACCCCTGGCCCTATTTTTTATACTTTATTTTGAAACCGGGTCTCACGAAGTTGCAGAGGGCCTCACTAAGTAGAGAGAGAGAGAGAGAGAGAGAGAGAGCTGAGGCTGGCGGCGAACCCAGATCCTCCGGTCTCCACCTCCCAAAGTACTGGGATTACAAGCGTGCGCCACCACGCCCGGCTTCTGATTATTTTAACATAAATCTTTTTCATAGTCAATCTAACATAAAAGTTAAAAAATAATGATATGGATATAGCAATACTGCCATTAGATCAATTTCCTCAGAACTTGAACTTTTCTTCTCAGAGGGAAATACTGAATGTGAAAGGAGATGTCTAAGTTAGTAACTCACTATACAATAATTATCAGAAATTTCATCCATCCATATGGTAGGGAAAATGTATTTACTGCCACTTGACAATATGGGCTTCGGGACCTATCATTCATGCTGCCTGCATATGGCCCCTTCGTATTTGAGAAAACAGCCCTTCTCTTCTGAAGCAGGTCATAAAACCTGGGCAGGGTTGTGTGAACTTCTCCTTTAGCAGGACATAAGATCCTCACTGTGAGAGGTGCCCTCCCTATAAGGAAAGGAACATCCTTCGCTCTGAACACACAGGGACACAGAGGCATCTGAACAAACAGGCCCTGCTATCTGCCCCCCCACCAGTTTACTACCATTAGATCATACCTACCCTGCCAATCATATTTCTCCATGGCCACCCACTTCCCCCATTAAACCTGCATAGAGAGTGCACAGGTTTACCTTTTCACCATGTCTTTATTTCCTTATAAAGGTTTTCATGGCATATAAAATGCATTTTAAATAAATATATTTTTCTCTTGTTAATCTGCCTTTTGCTATAGGGGCCCTAGCCATGAACATAGTGATGAGTTCTAAACAGTAGTTGAGTGTTTTATGGGTTTTTGTTTTTTGATCTATTAACATGGATTCTGGGAAAACACTGTAAGAAAATAATTCAGTAGAGACAACCTTTATATATTAAATAACTTGTTACAATATGTTTTATTTTTTTTTATTTTTTTGCGGTACCGGGGATTGAACCCAGGGGCATTCTACCTCTGAGCTACACCCCCAGCCCTATTTTTTATCCTTTATTTTGAAACCGGGTCTCATGAAGTTGCAGAGGGCCTCACTAAGTAGCTGAGGCTGGCCTCGAACCCGGATCCTCCGGTCTCCACCTCCCATGTACTGGGATTACAAGTGTGCGCCACCACACCCGGCTACAATATGTTTTAAAACAATAGAAATTGGAACAGATTAAATGCTCAAGTAGAAAGAAACAAGGAAGTGGTTATGTAATCGGGGCTTGCAGGTGCCTTTGCTAGAAGCGCTGACTCCTCGCCTGAGCCTGCAGAGGTCTGCTGGGAGACTAGAAGCAAGCTACGAGCTCAGCATCTCTGCGTTCATTTTGTGTCCATCTCTTTTATACCTTAAACTTTGGGTCAGATTGCTGCTCAACTCTGTACATTCAACATGTTAATCATTTAAGGAACATCTGTCTAAAACCCAGCAATACACTGGATGGGGTGGCATACACCTGTAATCCCAGTACTTGGGAGGCTGAGACAGGAGGATCACAGGTTTGAGACTAGTCTCAGCAACTTAGTGAGATCTTGTTTCAAAATAAAAATATTTTAAAAGGTCTAGGGGTCTATCTTGGAGGTAGAACAGTCTTAGGTTCAATCCCCTGTGCCAAAATCAAACAACAACAAAAAATCAAACTGAAACAAAACAAAACAAAAAATGACACAAACTGGTAATACAAGGTTGACTAGTCCTCAATTCATCTACCTTTTCTTGCACCCCTTCAAGACTGAAGACACCAAGATGTATTTTCAAGACTCCAGGAATAGGAAGCCTTACAAGCAAATCACCCCATCATGGGACTGTCCCCCTCAGAGGGAGCAGTTACCCCATGATGAGAACTGAAGCTGCTCAAACAGGAGCAAACATCTCACTCATAATGGAAACCGGATTGCCCCCTTACGCCATGATGACTTGCTGGGAGTCAGCAGGACTTTGCAGAACCAGGCCTATGTTGATGATCAACCAGACCACAGTTTGACCAAGACTGCTTATGCAGGCATGCATGCTTCTTGTACCCCACTTTCGTCCTTTGCTGATATAAACCTGAAGCTTTTCTCAGTAACCCTGAATAAAGGCCCAAGGATGCTTGGTCCCCCTTGTCTTCCCAATATGGCTATACTGAATAAATTCCTTTCCTGATTTTCATCATCATTTTTTCCATGTGATTTTTGGAGTGAGTGGCCAGACCTGCTCTGTTAGGACTCCCCAAAGTCAGCCCCCCATCTGGTCCAAGACTCCCTCCAGTTATAGTTAAGTGTAGGTTTATCAACCAGGTGAAACATTATTCAACCATTAAAAATTGAAATGATGCACAGCACATAGTATTCTGAAAATATTTTTATATGTTGCAAAGTAAGTAGAATATGCTATAGCTCCAAGTGGAAAATATTGAATATGTTATCATTAGTACAGAGAGAGGTAAATCCATGGGGCTGTAAACTCTTCATCAGTCTGTGAACTGTCACGGACTCATCACATCTGTTGAGTGGCACTTTGTTCCTTCTGCTGGGGTCTCTGTTTCTCCTGCTGAGCTTTCCTGTCTGTCCCTTCCTCATCCCTTTGTTGTACTGTGTTCCTAGCCTGCTAAGTGCTTCTTTCTACTCCTGATAATCCACAGACATCACTCTCTTCAAGACTCAGCTTAGTTCTCGCCCTTTTCTAAGCAGTCTATTACCCTGGAGTGAAAGTGAAATTGCTTTGGATTCCTTTGCCCTATTGTCATCTCCCTGATTGTTTTGTTTGTTTTGTCTTCTCAGATAGACTGCACATTCCACAAAGAGAGTTGTCCTTAGCACGTGAGTAATAAATATGTGATTTTAAATGAATTAATCAATGGATATAAACTCTTGAGAGCAGGGCCACTTCTTATCTTTGCATGTACAATACAAACCACAGTGCTGGGCAAACATAGATTCTCACTAATTCTTCACTAAACAAATGGATAGATGAATGCATATATATTGTCACACATGACCGCCAGCTGCAAGACTGGGATATGTTTTCCTTCTCCATTACTTTTCCACCCTCTGCTTCCAGGAAACATCAGATAAGGTTCTTTTTTCTAAAAGGAGTGTCATGCATGGAGAGAACTTACCCAGGTCAAACTGGCCAGAAATGTAGCCACAAGTCTGCCGGACTTCCTCACTGTCCCAGCCCAAGGGGTAGAGGGCGCAGCCAGCACCGATCAGCAAGCCTGCAAAGAGATCAGAGGGTGTTACCAGTGCACCTCTCCATCCCTGGATAAAGGGGTGCGGATCAATAGTTACCAGTCTAACAAAACCATGGTGACTGCTTTTTGGAAAGCACCACCCTAAACTCCCTTCTGCAATTTAAGGTCAATTTAATTCCAAGAACAATTTTAAATGTGAGAAGAAGGAGGAGGAAGAGGAGAGGGGAGGAGGAGGAGACAGCTCAGTTTGTTTACAACTTTGCCTTTTAAAAACATTGAACGATTCCGTAAATGTTATGTACTTATGTGAAATTATCAATGCCAATCTCAATAACATGTGTGGGGAAGGGGAGGGAGCCAGGGAGAAGCTCGCCAAGTGCTGTATGCATGTGTGTCCCTATCAGTCTTCTAAATGTTATCCAGTTCAGCTTAATTCATTCTGTAACCAGTACAGAGGACATTGGGGGCAACAGCCAGCTGTTCAAACACTAGACTCAATATGAGTACATGTTACACAGGTCTCAGATTTTAAAGAGAAGGAAAAAACCTAAATTATGATGTCAGTCTACAATGCACCAATGAAAGTATATTAAAAATAAAAATAGAGCCAGGCATGGTGGCACACACTTGTAATCCCAATACTTGGGAGGCTGAGACAGGAGGATCGCAGGTTCAAAGCCAGCCTCAGCAACTTAGTGAGGCTCTCAGCAACTTAGTGAGACCCTGTTTCCAAATAAAAAATATAAAATAGTTCTGGGGGTGTAACCCAGAGATAGAAGGCCCCTGGTTTCCATCCCCAGTACCACACAAAAAAATTAAATTAAAAAATATTTCCAAAAATAAAATAAAAATAAAAATAAAAACATTAAAAACTTAGGGAATCCTGTTTAGGAAATACAATCCATGAACCCTTTTAATCACTCTTGTTAAAAGCCAACCAATTCTACCATTAGTCCATGTCAACAAGTAATTCAAGAGCAAACAAACTTTTCTAACAGGTTATGCTTCAACATTCATTAGATTTGTTTCATTTCCAATATACGAATCAAAACAGAATGTTTCAATACCGTCAAATTTTACGAGGGGCAGAGGAAATGTAAAGATTTTCATGAACCACTTCAGCACGTAGTTGGAAGCTGTATTGCCTGTTCTACGCTCCACTGGGAATCACTGAGCATGTGCGCCTCTCCGAAATACTCTGTAAGACAGACAGGTTGTAATCTAGGTCCTCCTTACAGCTGAAACCAAAAGCCTTGACGATTAAGCCAAAGAAAGCAATGGCTTTATTTTAATATAAATTGAGTTATCATAGCAGCACGCTTCTCTGACAGCTTTCGATTAGCAAGTCTTTAGTTTTTCCATCAAAGCCTAATATGATTTTGCAAGAACCTGAATAAGATTTAAACACTCATCATTGAAATCTGTGGGCTAATCTGAAAGTAAGATCTTGCCGTGTCAATCAGTGAGCATTATCAGCAACTGTTAGTACCACAAATGTGCTGAGGCAGTAGAACCAGGGCACACACAGCTGATGGGTGAGTATGTACGTTATCAGGTGCTAAATGAGGGAGCCTCAAATGGAAAAGTCCATTAATATGGTAATGTGGAGAGGGGATGACAGAGCCCCACATGCATCTACAAGAGGGGACCTTCCATATTTATGCACTGAGTCCCTCTGTCCAGTCCTCTTCCCCACCTCCAGTGGGCAACAGAGTAAATATAATCTGTTTCCTAGCAGACATTAAAGGCCAAGCTGCTTTCCAGTCCCTCCCCAGCCTCTATGCTGAGAGAAACATCCCTCACGTACTGACAGTCATTTCCTACTCTGCCACCCCTCCACTCAGCCTGTCCCTTGGTCTACAGGAAAATGGCCGTGTGATGCAGGAGTGCCTCCATCCGAGAGGGCGCCCAGAATCATTGTAGCTGCAAATCCCTAATCCCAGGATATCCCACATGCAATTGTATACGCATGAATTGTGTTGAGGCTGAAGAATAATCCAGAAAGCAGTAATATGAAGTTCTGCTGACTAAGCAAATGCCCCATGGCTGCTTCCTTAGCCTTTTCTCCTATGGGTAGAATTTATACAGTATTCTGAAGACAATTCCTAACTAGTTTTATCTACCATTAGGTAAAGAGGATGAGGTAACGAGGATGCCAATCTTTGTGTGAATTGAATCCCATGAATGTTCAGTGAAAACTGAACTGTGGTATCATTTCCACAATACTTAGTTCTTAAATTAATAGGTAATGCCCACTTTTTGAGATCTTGTAATTTTTTAAGGATGACAAATTCAGAAAGGTATTGAATGGACAGAAAGTGTAAGAAGAATTAAAAAATTGTAACATTTAAGCGATCAGTAGTACTCTCTTTATGTGATACAAAAACAAACGATAGTCTTATTTGCTAGTATTTTATTGTTGTTTGTTGGTATCGCTGAAAAATAGGTGTGGTGAAGTCACAAAAACATCTACCTTGGTCCAGTTTTATGCTAGCTGTTTTTGGATGCTGAATGGAAAGGAACTTACACAATGACTGTATATGCAGTAGGTAGGCCAGTGCCTCTCTTAAGTGGTGGAACACTTAGCGACCAGAGTTCTTTAGTAAGATACTAGGCTGTCTTTGTGATACTATTAAATGTAGATTCAATCATCCAAATTAGGAATCATTTTACACACAGAAAATCTGTGTTCTGTGTATGAATTTTAAAAAATACCATAAATATATGCTCACATAAAGAAAAAAGGTCATTCTGTGGAGGGCAAGTAGTTCATCTGTATTTTTGTATTAATATTTATGTAGTCTTTGTTTTATCATCTGCTAGTGTTTGCTAACAGGAAAAATATTACCGACTCCAAAGATTTGGAAAACATTTCTGGGAGAAAAGTGCATGCTGCAAACCAGGCTAATTGGTTGTCGCAGTTATGAGGATCTGTAGGTAAAGATCGGTGGCCTCCCCGCTACCTGGCTGCTGCCCTCCTATGTTATGGTGAGAGGGAGTCTCAGACTGAATTCCACCAAATACACAACGAATGTTTATTAACAAGCAAGCACCCCAAACAGTAAGAAAACCAAGTCCATAAATTCATTAAAACCTGACCCCTCCCTCCATCACATAGTGACCCTGACAGGGACCTCACACGAGATTCTCAGCACATATAAACATGACAAAAACCAGATGAAAAGAGCAGGGAAACTGCAGGTCAGATGAGGCAACAATACCTTCCATTTAGTGGGTGGAAGGGGAGAGGGGTGGAGGACCCAAGAGGGTCCTCATGAGCTCCATGCAGCTATTTAAATTTAAATAAACAAAAAAGAAATAAAACCCAAAGATTCCATTCCTCAGTTGCACTCGTCACATTCCAAGTGCTCCGTAGCCATATGGTGTTAGTGGACAGCACAGATAGAGGCTGTTTGCACAGTTGCAGAAAGTTCTATCTGAGAGGGCTCTTGTAGACCTAAGACAGACTTCAAAAGGATGCTGGGCTAGCAGGGCGTGGTGGCACACACCTGTAATCCCAGTACTTGGGAGGCTGAGACAGGAGGATCGCAGGTCCGAGACCAACCTCAGCAACTTAGTGAGACCCTGTTTCAAAATAAAAAATAAAAAGGGCTACATGTATAGCTCAGAGGTAGAATGTTTCTGGGTTCAATCCCCAGTACCAAAAAAAAAAAAAAGGCAGGGTATTTCTTCCTTCCTTCCTTCCTTTCTTTCTTTCTTTCTTTCTTTCTTTCTTTCTTTCTTTCTTCTTTCTTTCTTTCTTTCTTTCTTTCTTTCTTTCTTTTTTCTACTGGGAATTGAAGCCAGGGGCATTCTACTTCTGAGCTACACCCCCAATCCTATTTTATTCTTTATTTTGAAATTTGAAATGGAGTCTCACTAAGTTGCAGAGGGCCTCACAAGTTGCTGGGGCTGGCTGTGAACCTGCAATCCTCCTGTCTTAGCCTCCCAAGTACTGGGATTTAAAGTGAGTGCCATCACACCCAGCTAATCCTGAGCATTTTATTGCTTATTAATAACCCAAATCATCCCTGCTCTATTTTCTAGGTAGGGCTAGAGGCCAGGAAACTGTATTCCGAACTCTCCTACTAGCAGGAGTTTTGTGTCATAGGGTGTCAATAAGAAGAGCTCCCGTGGGATGTAGAAGGTGAAGGATAAATTGTAAGTCCCTATCCGCAGCTGCAGCCATGGGCAAGCCTTTCTGCAAACAGTAGAGGTGATATTTTGGGAGTGGCTTCCAGGGGTCCCCTTTGATCACCCACTGAGGTCAGATAATCAGTTTCTTTTGATCCCCACACTTCCAAATTTCCTGAATCCTTCAAAGCAGGTTTTCTGATTTCCACTTTCCCAAATCATCTAATAGGTGTGTAAAACTTTAAATCCATGGGCTACATCCCTTCCTACTTGAATTACCAAGAGTGGTTTCTTTTGCTAGTCAAACGTTGACTGGTGCATGTTCCACTCCTATAAGTGCAGAAGGGCCAACACAAATTTTATATATTATCATATTTCTTGAACATTCTCCATATCCTCAATTAAGAATTCTCCCTAATACAATTTATGCTAATTATTCAATCTCTGGGGCCAGTACAGATAGTGATATTCAAAGGCTTTGCCTTTAACATCTCTGTGGTGTGGTCCTGGTTAGGGAATTTAACATGCTAATTAACCTCTCCAGGAGTGCAAATTTCTGAAGAGTATACTTCAATTGCTAACTAACTGCCCTTAGGGTGTGGATTGAATTAACTAGCATTTAATGGTCTATACTGAAAGTACTATATTGTAGAGACAATTAAATGTGAAAGTAAGAACATCTTTTTAATGAAAGAAATTTGCCATTGTCCAGTAAGTTTCAGCAGTACTAAACTGTAGTCCACATTGTGGCAATCGATGTTTGATAGCAGCCCAGTTTAGAAACCCGTGAATTAGATTCCAGTGGGGTATTACGCTGTATGCTGAAATGAGATTCCCAGAGTATTCTAGAATCTGAAGCTATGGCCCAAATGGGTATCTTAGTGACTCGGTAGGTTTGAATAGCTCTAGTGGCCTAATTTGCTCCTGAGGAATAAATGGCTCACTTAGAATCTCTAGCTCACAAACTTTAATATTATTTACAGGGACTTTCTTTATTAGATTTATAAACCTTGTGATTACCACATTAGCTTAAAAAGCCTTTGACACTGCCATAAAAGACATCACAAAAGAAGCCACATTATCGCGCTTTTTGAAAATCTGCATATCGAAGTAGAAGTGAGAACGGGCGCTGGGAAGCAAGGCTACAAACCCAGGAAGGTGTGAACAGAGGTGAGTTGCTGGAGGAGGAGTGAGATCATTTGCAGCTATAGGCTCACTTGCAATTAAGAACCAATCTAGTTTTCTATTTTTGCAATCCCGGAGACTTTGCAACTTTTAATGGGCCAGGAGTAAATCGCAAGTTGTAAATTTAGCTCAATCTTTGGTTTTCACCCTGCACCATGGGCTGAAACCAGCTACCCAGGAGGCAACAGACCTTTAGGAAGGTCATTTTGCAAGAGGTCTTAGGATCAGAGAGACATGCTGCCTTCTAAAAGAAAGACAAAAAAAAAAAAAGAAAATAATCCAACAGATGACTCAATAATTCTTAAATCAAAAAGGCATTTTAATAATGCATAGATGATTAGGCTGTTTCATCCTGAGTGCCCAGGGGTTTGGGGTTCAATCTGTTCAAGGACAATTAAAAATATTTTAAGAGCCCAGTCAGTGGAATGACCTTTAAGGAGAAGCCAATGTTAATGGAAAAGAGACGGCACAGATAAATGCAAAGAGGTGGGCTCATGAGAGCTGTGCAAGGATGCTGCACTACAACAGTCTATTCTTCAGCCCCAAATGAGCTGCCGGGCCAAAACCTCTGCCTGGATTCACTCTCTCTATCCATAAGCCACCTACGGGAAAGTTTCTAGTAGTTTCGCTTAGTTTTCACGAAATGCTAGAAATCTCTGCCATGATACTAATTATTTCCTAGAATTTGAGCGTGAAGCTGAAATCTGTCAAGAGCTCAGTGGTCCAAGAACGAACCTGGGGCTGGGAATTTTCCCTTCTGCAAAACCCTCTTCTATTCAAACGCAGCACTTAACACTTAGGCAGCAGAATATTAACATAACAACTCGGCTCCTGCCAAGAAGGCAAAACAAACCTCCAGTCAGTCCCTGCCAATTACTCTCCGCAGGTGGTAAGAATAGAGTCCTCGTGTTAAACTCATAAAGCCTTATTTTTTCCAGGCTACTCTTGAAAGTTTTTATGTGATCTCACTTTTTCCCCCCATGACTGTTGCTCCATTCTTTTTCCACAGTTTATTATTTTTTTTCTAGTGTGACTTTCTCCACCCTTTGCCCTGTCAGTGGTCACACCCGTGTTCCCATCAATTCATCTTTTATGTTTTTTTGGATACTTTTATCCACTCTCCAGTTCCTTTATCTTCTTTTCTGTGGCAAGCACCAAGGGAAATAGTTTTCTTTACTGTTCTCATGAAAGCCTCACAATCTCCTAGCCTGTTATCTGGACTTCTCTTTGGAAGGGGTTGGCGCGTTTCCATCTCAAAGTCTCCATATGCTAATTTGTGTACTCGATATTCGTCCATTTTCTTCTCCAGATAAGGGCCCCTTTACCAAATGTAACAACAAAATAAATCCAGTCGTGGGGAGGGAACAAGAGAAAGGACCAGTATTGTAACTCTTCAGACCCTGAGAATGCAATTAGGAGTGAACTACTCAAGTATTCTACAAGGAGGCTTGGTGAAGCTCTAGTAAATCATACCATCATTGTGCTTTCTGGAAACTGAGGCACAGAGGATGTGAGAAGTTTGCCAAGGACACAGAGCTCAGATTAATCCCAGGTCTCCTGGATTTTATCCAAGGGCTCTTTTCCACCTATCAGGACCCCTGTGCTTGGACAGAGGCCTACTTCAGGGTCACATACTCACCACAACAACTTCAGTTCAACCAGGGACATGTTGGCTTTGGCCAACCTTGCGTTTTGCCATTAGCATCTCTATATGGCGATGTCTCACATCTCTTGAATAAGCATGTGCCAGTGCTGAGACAGCACATAGCTGCTAGAGCCATCCTGTTGAACAGCTCGGGTGCCCTGCCCAATCTCAAAGGCATTTCTGAAGGGGGTCCCTGACTTACTGCACCTAGGAATGGTTCTCTGAATATGTCTTGAGCTTTTGTTCATGTCTGACAGATAAACCCCTTCTCTCTGACTCACTCCTTGCCTTAATGCTCAGACTCCACCAGGAAAATACTAGCTGTCAGGCCTAGAAACCTGGCCCGACAGCCTTCCCTGGTCATCTCAGCAGGGAGCTACGGGTTCCACTCCCCCACAGTGAGCTCCTATTGTGACGCTCTCTATGATTTATTTGAAGTGCACCGTGTTGCACTGTAGTTATTATAAGTATTACATCTCCTGGAAGACCAGAAACTCTACGTGTTTATTTGCATCCAACTCACTCATTCACAATATTTGTAGTAGTAATATTATTTATTTGCCACAAAAAACCTAAGAGGAATTATGTAATGGGTAATGATAATATAAATATACAATTGCCTCCATTTAACAGTCGAGGAAACTGAAGCTTAGAGAAGCAGAAATCTACTCAGTGGTAGATCCACAGGCACACACACCCAGGTCTGCCGAAGCCCTAAGCCAATGCTCCTAACCTGTATCTTCCAGAGTCTCCCAAGTCCTCAGTACCCCAACTCTGGGCTTTCCCCGTCCACTTGTGCACTAAGCCCTGCTCAGTACCTAGAAATGGAGAAGGAGGAATGGGAAGGAAGAACACCAGAGACTTCAAATCCCCATTTCTCTAAGAGTCTCTGCTTTTGCCGCAGGGAATGCTGCTGCTTGTTGCCTGAAATTGGAAAACAAAGTATGGGCTCTTTGGAGCCCTGCAAATTCCCTGCTCCCTGCCAGTGACCCCAGATGTGAGCTGTATAGCACACAAAGAGTTTTTGTCTACAAAGAGCACCTGCAGGCATCAAGGTAAGCAATGGGATCGTTATCATCAGAAGTGTATCTCGAGACTAAAATAGAAAAGAGAAATATGGTAACTTTAGCAGAAATATTTTACCAAATCACAGCAAGACTATTTCCTTGCTTGAAAACATCCTGTGGAAGACAGTGTATTTTGGGGTTTCTTAAAATGTTTTTTCAGAATGGCTCATTGATTCTCATTTCTTTTCTTTTTCCAGCTCATGTGACAGAAGACATGAAAGACAGATACAGTATGTTAGGCACCAGAATACCTGTTCCTTAGCTCAGAGCAGAAATTCACAAGCTAATTTCAGCCATGAGTAACTTGTCATTCTTTCTCTTCCTAGGGTCCCAGGCAATCATTGATAGAAAAAAAATAAAGTTGTTTCAAACAGTGAAACAATGGGGAAGATATTGCAATGTGTATGTGACAGTTTTCTGGCAAATAGCGCCTGGCTGAAAGTGACATCTTTCTAACTGCAGTAGTTAAGAGCACCTCACCATTTTTACCTCTTTAGGACTCAGTTTTCCTTATCTGTAAAATGGGGGGAAAATCTGTCTCTTGGGCTGATGCAAGGATTAAATGAGATGGTGCTTGTAAAGAGCAAGGATTTAATGAATGGTCTTTACTGTTAAGCTTTAGATCCTGTGCTACCGGCAGGAGAAGGTGGTGAATTGTTTTTGCACACATTGACCAAGTCCTTTTCTCTCGGAGAATGTCCTCATCTTAGGTGGAATGCAGGGGAGACCTCAGCAAGATCATTCGTAGAACTGTGATTTCCCCTACCAATCACATCAGCACAGAGACTTCGAAAGCATAGCAGCCCTATGGCGGTACTCGCCACCCTTGAGCAGAGGATGAGGCTGCGCCTGCCACGGTGAGAGACTTTTGTCTGTCCCTTTTGGCTTGTCTTTTGATTTTTTTTTTAATTTGAAGGGATCTTTGGCCTTCCTAGCAGGCAGGTAGAGCCAGAACTGACATCCTACTTGGTAGAGGAATAAATGGAGCCACAGACAGGCAGGATGCTCTGAGCAGCACCCATCACATGGATAACCAGAAGCATGCTGGGACACAAACTCGAGCTGTTTGACTCCTAACGTAGGAATAGGAGGTCTGGTTCCCTGTCTTCACTCTGGGGCTGCCCGAAAGGAAGCTAACTGTGCACAGCACTGCAGCTATGCCTCTGACACAAAACAAATGCTCATTTTCATTGACCCCATGGTGTGCCATGTTTATGCTGTGAGAAAAGTTGAGTCACAGTCCCAAACTTCCAGAATACCATGATCACACCAAAGCCCACAAGAAACAGCTGGGACCTGGTTAAAATGCAAACTCTGGTTTGCAGTTCTGGGGCAGGCTGATCTACATTTCAAAGCAGCTCCCGATGAGACAGAGGTTGGCGTCTAAGGGAGATAGTGCAGGCTCATGTCAGGTTTGAATCCTGATAGCACCTCAGTAGGATGTGTGACCTCCTTGAGCAGCATGCCTTTAACTCCTCTAAGCTCAGATTTTCATCTATAAAATAGACCTAGTGGTTCCCATCTCTTTGGCACGGTGCCTGTATCTTTAGCATTACTATTAGAAATAAATTAAAGGCTTAATAAAAGTCCCTGGTTCAGAACTCAGCTATATCAGAGGCTTGGGATATTGCAGTTGTATGTGTCCATATCAAGAACAATCTTGCTACTGTCTTAGAATCGCAATTTTTTCTATTATACTTGCCAATTGCAGATTTTTCATTAGCAGCTATAGATTCTCATGAGTTTAAAGTAAGCACATAAACAAAAAATTACGTAATCAAAAGCAGAAGGTTCTGTCTTATTGCTTGCTCACATCTTCATAATAAATATATTTTCTGGAACTGGCCACCACTCTTCAGCTAAGAATTATCACATTTCTTTTTCCTGCTCTGACGTGATATTATGGAAAACTTCAAACTTGAAGAAAAGTTAGAAAAAATTATAGTAAATATCCAGACACCTTCCATTTAGGTCTATGATTAAACTGATTTTGGAGGGGGGTTCTGGGGATTGAGCTCAGGGGCATTCTACCTCCGAGCTAAACCCCCAGACCTATTTTATTTTTTATTTGGAAACAGGGTCTTGCTAAGTTGCTGAGGCTGGCTTCAAATCTGCGATCCTCCTGTCTCAGCCTCCCAAATACTGGGATTACAGGTGTGTACCACCATGCCTGGCAGTTTTTTTTAATTTGCTCTATCATCTATCTACCATTTTCCCATTCTTCTATTGATCCAAAAGCCCATCTGTATGGGGGATTTGGAGTGCTTGTCATAGTAGTTTCAAGCCTCAGTATACATAAAGTTGCTTGTTACCATTCATACACTATCCGCTGTCCCTCCTTTGGCCCACTAGTCTGTGCAGACCTATGACACAGACAGGTAAGTTAGATCCCAAAGCCATAATTAACACAAGAATATATTCCTAAGACTTGATGCCACTAAATTGACACTTGGAAAGTGATTTATGTACAAATCTAGATGGATATTTCTAACCTTTTTCACATTTCTCAAACAAGTATCCTACAACCTAAAACAGGACTAACTTGCTTCAGCTTTCTGTCCCAGTAATACCAATCAAAACTTCATGAGGCATCACAAAGCCCAGAACGACAACATAAGGGGTCCCAGGACAGCCGCTCAGCTCAGTTTCCAGTAGAAATATTTTCCCTTAAGGATTATTGCTGTTTTGTGCAAAATGAATTACTCTCAAAAATAGCTCTCTTAAAAAAGAACTAACATCATGATCACACTTCAACGCGCGAAAGTTTTTTAGGAATAGGGCTAGGCTCCAGCAATAGCTGCTCAGGAAGGTTCTGACTAGAAAACTAAAGAAAAACAAAAGCAAAAACCCAACTCCAAGTAAATTTACACCATAACTCCCGAACCCATATATGCCACCCCTGCTTTGAAAATGCAATGTGAATGTCAAACCAGTGCCTGGCAAAACTAGTACCTGGCAAACTGTGGTTACCCTGACTCATACAGATATTCTAGTGGTAAACTGTCAGAAACAGAGCTATGGAGTCAGAGTCCTGTAGTCGAATACTGGGTCTGCTGCTTACTAGATACCAGCAGACCAAGTCTCTTAAACTTGAGCCCCAAGAGTTTCTACCATAAAATGGGAATATGGGTGTCCCTTACAGAGTTGTTGAATAGACTGGATAAAATGTGTTTAAAGTTGTAGCACGGGCCGGGCGTGGTGGCTCACACTCGTAATCCCAGTACTTTGGGAGGCAGAGAGTGGAGGATCCGGGTTTGCGGCCAGCCTCATATCTCTCTCTCTCTCTCTCTCTCTCTCTCTCTCTCTCCCTGTCTCTCTCTCTCTACCTAGTGAGGCCCTCTGCAACTTCGTGAGATCCAGTTTCAAAATAAAGTAAAAAAAAAAATAGGGCCGGGGGTGTAGCGTGGAGGTGAATGCCCCTGGGTTCAATCCCCGGTACCTCAAAAAAAAAAAAGTTGTAGCACAGTATAAAGAATATAGAAAATTTCCATTTTATGAAATAACAGGGAAGAGGAGGTAATACTCAAAACATTTGTTTTTATTCATATAGCAGTGGGTTTATGAACAGGAAGTGGACCAGTATCAGGGAGCCCTTGTTTCGTGGGACAGGTGTGCAGAAATTCTGCAGCTATTGTGGGGCAAATGACGCCGTGTGTCTGAAGTCTCTCATACAATGCATCTCGGTATCAGGAAGCAGAATGCCACTCCACCACCACCACCTCCTCACCTTCCCCTGGCATCCCTGCAGATCTTTGCTTCGATTCCTGATAAAGCACACTCACAGTCTCCTTCCCCTCGGGCCTGTAGAGTGATCGGCTCTGAGTATGGGAAATAATATCATTCACACTCCCTGCATCATTGTGTAATCCTCCCCCAGGCCCTGGACCAGCTGCTCCCAGGGATGGTAGTGATGGGCTTGAGGGCCCAGCAGTGCGTACACAGAGTCACCGGAGAACAGGACCCTGCAACACACTGCCTCTGCAGGACCTGGAGCAGATCTTGCGACTGTGTCCTACTTGAATGAACACAAAGGTGAAATGGAGCTGCTCCGGTTCTGTGCAGGTCTGTGCGGGGAACGACACTGTCTTGCTAATACTTACTGGATCTTGTGACCTCTGGGAAGGGGCTGGCTGGGTGGGGAACTGGTGGGCTGTGAATGACCAAATTCCCTTGGAGGAAGAAGCAGCAGAAATGTGGGTTGGGGAGAATGTGGGCAGGGATTAAACTTTGTCTTATGTCTGTGAGAACATTAATTTTTTAATTATTATTTAATGTCAAAATGAGTAAAGAAGGGGCACGGCCAGGTTTCAAAGCAAATGAGGTCCTGAATTGGGAGTCTATGGCAGAGGAAGGACACTTAGCTTTGGAGCCAGGGGGCCCGAGGTGTGGAGCCAGGCTCTGCCCTTGTTGGCGGTAGCCTCAGGCAGGTCATTGGCTTTGAGCTTCAGCATTACCCTCAGGACCAGTGTGAATAAAGCCACCTACACCTTTTGGCGATGGTGGGCCTCAAAGCAACGTTCATAGCTGCCCAGTGAGTGCTGGATTCTCCAGGAGCTGGTGGCATATCATATTCCTGGCATATCACAGGATAGGAGAGGGTGCTGAAAATCACAACAGGTACATAGAAAGAGGGCTAACTATTCCAGGAAAATCTCTCCCTCCTCAGTTTGATATCCTAATAGCATAATATTACCCAAGACAGTGGAGAACTTAGGTAGAGGAATTTTCTAAAAGAGCCATTTTAGTCCACTTTTCTGTTGCTGTGACCAGGAACAACATAGAGGAGGAAAAGTTTGTCTCAAGGTGTCAGAGGTACAGTCTATAGTAGGCCAACTCCAAGGCAGACATCATGGCTGCACAGTGTGGCAGAGTACATTAAGTGAAAATCCTAAGCAGTATTAAAAACAAGTTTGATATGGCACATTTTCCTTAAATTCTACATATTCTGATGGCAGGTACAGCTTATCCCTAACTTCCAAACACAAGAATTAAAGCACAAAATCACATAAATTTCTATTTTGGCAAACTACCATGATAGAGGCTCGACTTGATTCCAGGTCTTCACTTACTCATTTTGATGCCTTCGTGATAAATGTCTGCATGGTGATTAAGAACCTTGCCTTAGAAGTATGGACACTGGTAAATACAGTGTACAGGAGGCCACTGGATTGGACTGAGCTCCTGCAGTAGGCCCTAACAAACCAGACCAACATGGAGCTGCTCATGCTGAAGTTCCACACCGCCGAGCCAAAACGAGTTGTTATCTGATCTCTCAAGAAATTGGAAGAGAGAAATAATAGCCAAATGCCCAAACAAGCCCGTTTTAGCCAGCAAGATAAAGAAGTCCCCTGTTCTTTAACCCTTACAAAAAAAGTAACCCACTATTAACCAGTTTTTTCCCCCTATTGTTCTGTTTCCTTGTTCCCATCTTGCAAAACCCACTGTCCTGCTATTGCCCAGTAGGAGCACTTGCTCTGTTTTGTAGGATGGAGGCTTCCTGGATTCATGAATAAAAGCCAATTAGATCTGCAGCTAAATCTGTTGTAATTTTGTCTTATGGTGCCACATTCCCTTCTGGCTGTGTGATCCCAGGCAACATTCCTGGTTGTCTCTTAGGCATATTTCCTCATTAGTAAAAGAGAAATAAAACTCATAGCAAACAGATGTGGTAAGGATTAATTTACATATACATAAATATATGCACATACACACATAGATGTGTGTGCATATGGAAGCACACATGCGTAAATCTTACAAATAATTACATACAAATTATATATATAACTGATATTATTATCTGGATATAATATATACAAATATATGTATTCAAATAGAATATGTAAGACATTTATTATAAGCTTCTACTCACTTTTCAACTTAGGATATGTTTTTTTCGCTATCTATACTCAAAAAGTATCCTTTTCATCACTAAAAATGTAGAGAATATAAACAAGCCATAAAATTATTGATGTGCACTATCAATATGGTGGTAGAGGTGGCCAATACTCTCAAAATTCTTAAAAGATATTTTTTTCCTTCATTCACCTTCTGGGACATCAGGAAATAAGAATCTCATCTATTTTCCTCAGGTCTTTTAAAAATACCATCAATTCCACTAAAACACACACACACACACACACACACACACACACACACACACACACAGAGTAAAGCCATCTGGAATAGCTGACAGACAACAAGTTGGAAGCAATTTCTTTCAAGACATCTATAATGATTTTCCTTTCTGTTTTCTCTCTCTTGAAATGTCAAGGATAACGGAAACTTTTTACTTTTCCATCTGTGGTTTAATGATCAGTCCCAAACAAGTTTTGAAAGTACTTGAAAATTTTGTTTCCAGCCGGTTCAGTATGTTTTTTGTTTTTTTACTTGAGCTGATTTTTTTGAACTACCGCATTCTGTCTTTAGTGGGTTTTCGTATTTAAAAATATAAAATATCTATTAAAACATACGTTGAAATACATTTACCAAGTATTTCACAATGGAAAAATACTTGCTTTAAAATACTGCAATAAGTAGTGAAAATGAAATCACTCATACCTTTTTTTTTTTTTTTTGCGGTACTGGGGATTGAACCCAGGGGCATTTTACCTCCAAGCTACACCCCGGCCCTATTTTTTATTCTTTATTTTGAAAAAGGGTCTCACTAAGTTGTGGAGGGGTTCACTAATAGGTAGTTGAGGCTGGCTGCGAACCCGGATCCTCCTGTCTCAGCCTCCCAAGTATTGGGATTACAAGCGTGCACCACCACGCCTGGCTCACTCATACCTTTTTCAAGTACATTATCCTAACCAGCACATTAAAGAAAAAAGTAAGCTGGGCATAGTGGCATATGCCTGTAATCCCAGTACTTGGTAGGCTGAGACAGGAGGCAGCCTCAGCAACTTAGCGCGGTCCTCTGAAACCTAGTGAGACTTTGTTTCAAAATAAAATAATGAAATAGGGATGGGGGTGTAGCTCAAGGCAGAACACCCCTGAGTTCAATCCCCAGTACCACAGAAATAAATAAATAAATAGATAAAAATAAAAGTAAAAGCAAACTCCAAAATGAGTGAATGCTACACCTCACACTGCAGAACTAGCAGAAGACAAAATTGAGAATATTAATTCATTCTCAGCTCAATGATCTAATTATCTGAATATGAATTTTACACAAACAAAAACGTGAACACTGAACATGTTTCTGTAGACCTGGGTCTACTTCTGTAGACCCAGGATTCAAACTGACATATTCTTTAAAATACTTTAACAATAGATTTACATATAATATATGCTATGTAATAAATATAAGAATATAAAATATATTTTAAAATGCATTTGATAGAGAAAACAATACCAATTGATCTCTGCTTCAGGAATCGAGCTGGCAGGCTTTTGACTCTGTGCCTAGCCTGGTGCTTGTCATGTGGAAGAATTTTAAAAAAAACTGTAAAAGTGGTCCATTTACTCTAGCATCTGAGAGGACGAAAATTAATGTAGAAGTAAGCACAACTCAAGGTTGTATGGTGTCATATTAGTAACAAAACTGTTGATCGCCATAGAAATCAGTTCTTTAGGTTAAAGCAGAAAGTGGTCATTATAGGATGAATGGGTTTTGATAAGTGGATACAGTTATCTTCAGTAATGGGAACGGGCCCAGAGATGGGAAGGCACAAAATGAAAAGAGAACATGTTGGAAATCAACGGAAAACAACGGCCATGTGGTGGGGTTGGGGTCAATGGCCCTTGTAGGGGGTCATTAATTCTGGGCCAAGGAAGTTGGCCTTTAATTAGCAGGCACAGGGAAACTGTTCTATAACTGCTATAGCTACCATAACAAAATGTCACAGACTGGGTGTCTTCAGAAACAAATATATTTTCTTAGAGTTCTAGATGCTAGAAGTTCAAGGTCAAAGTGTGGGCAGGTTAGTTTCTCCTAAGGTCTTTCATGCTGGCTGGCAGAGGGACGCCTTCTCCCTGTCCCCCCCCCCACATGGCCTTTCCTTTGTGTGCCCAAATTTATTTTTTTAATAAAGTCATCAGTCAGATTGAATTATGCCTCATCCTAATGTCCTCATGTTCTTAATCACTTTTTCAAGGCCTTATCTCCAAATACAGTCACATTCTAAGATACTGGGGATTAAGGCTTCAAATGCATGAATTTTGGCGGCATACAATTTGGCTCATAACATACACCTTAAAGTTTGGGGTTGAATCCCTAAATGTAAAAACTAAAAGGACCCCCAAAATTATCTAATCTAGTGCTTCTTAAACTGTGCCTGCGAAATATTCCTGAAGACAAAGGAATGAACGATACTTTAAACCAGTCCTCTTTTGAAACAGATTTTTATTACATCTATTTGGAAGAAAAATTTGGAATTTTCCATTCTATTCCACAGATAGTCTATTTTTAATATGTAAAAATGCTTTTCCCAGAATGTCAGAGTAAAACTGATGTTGCAGTAAGATGTTTGGGGTTTACCTTATGCCTCCACTTATCTGTAGCACATTGCCCGTCTCCCTGTGAGTGTATGCGTAGCTCGGTGTTAGAAGAATGGATCTAATGCTCAGCATCAGTTAGTAGTGAAAGAGTCAGAAATGGAATGAAATCTCTTGCTCCTCTTCCAAAGCCTTTTCTGCAAATACCAACCACGTCCTCACACAGAGAAGTGGAAAGCAGCTGATGTGACTAGCATAGGTCGCACCACACTCAGAAAGGTTCAGAGGTACACCAGTTGTGGTGGTGGTGCGTGCCTGTAGTCCCACTACTTAGGAGGCTGAGACACAAGGATTACAGGTTCAAGACTAGCCTCGGCAACTTAGTAAGACCGTGTTTAAAAATAAAATAGGGCTGGGCATGTAGCTCAGAGGTAGAATGTCCCTGGGTTCAATCCCTAGTATCACACACACACACACACACACACACACACACACACACACAAATCTAAAGCCGGGCATGGTGGCACACACCTGTAATCCCTGTTCTTGGGAGGCTGCAACAGGAGGATCGCAGGTTCGAGGACAGCCTCAGTAAGTAGTGAGACTCTCATCAACCTAGCGAGACCCTGTTTCAAAATAAAAATAAAACAAGGCTGGGGGTGTAGCTCGGAGGTAGACTGCCCCTGGGTTCAATCCCCGGTACTACCAAAAAAAAAAAAATCTTTGCCCTATGAGTGAGACACAGACTTCCCTAGTGGGACCCAAGGACCACCCACCCCACCAGCCCCTGCCCACTGCAACTCAGCAGAAAGAACAGTCTCCAGAGGTGTGAAAGAGGTGGTCGGACCAGGCTCCCTCCAGGGGAACTAGCCTCAGTGGCAAATTTCTAGCGTATTTATGAAGGGAGAACGGTGCCTCCAATAAATGCCTCCTTTTCCGAGGAGAACTGAGCAGCTGATAATCAAAGGCTGTCAGGCATGATTTGTACTACCCAGGGCTTCCTGGGAGGTATAAAAAGAAAGATCATAGCGCCATGTTTATCTCCCTTTCATTGCTGTTTCTGGCAATAGTATTACAGTCAGGCAGGCTGAATCAAAACAATTTTCTAAAAATATGGATCAGCTGAGACCATTTAAAGCCGCCTTTTATGGAGTTATCATTAGGACTCTTCCCCTTGGGCTACTCTGAGTACTCTTTCACAGAGCCTCAGGATCTAAGCACCTTAAAAACACAGTTCTTGCCCCTTGCCAGGGGGGTGGCAGCCTCCCCGTGCCTGATAAGGAAGTCCGCATTCTTCCCAAGAGCCTGGGCTATAGATCATACCTAAGGGCTCCCTCATCTGGGGTGAATGCGGCATGAGCCCCAGTCAGACTTCCTTTGGGGGGTCATTGGTTATTTTGGAGGACCTGGCGCCACTCGGCAAGTAGGATTGGCCGTGAATCTGTTTCAATTCTTCTAAGAATGAGTTTTCCACTTTCCCGATGCTTATGAAAGGAGGAAGTTGGATTCTACAGGTGGGCTATAGACCACAGTTCTGTATGGATGTTAAAATTGAGGGCGGGGGATCAGTCCTGGGTCTTTCATCCAGCTCTGTTTGAACGGTTGCTGGTGGTGATGCTAAGGGGATGCTGGAGGAAGTTTGGTTTCTGTTTAGACCCTATTTCCTTTATATTAAAACCAATAAACAAGGGGAGTGCAACTGCTTTTGAACAACCTTTATGAACACACTATTTCCAGAATTTATGCTCCTAATGCTTTACTTGAGAAAAGAACTCAATGGAACATTGAGTCCCACAGCTCTGCGCTGTGCCCCTCAAAGCCCTGGGCTGAGGGCTCTCTGTGCTGTCTAAAGAGCTAGGACACCTAAAGGGGTGGAGGGCACAGGAGTTGGGCTCCAGGCCATGCCCACTGGGCCGTGCTGCTCTTCCCTGATCTCCTATGGGACTGCCATGGATATTTTATATGACAGCAAGGTTCAGCTCCTCAATATATTAGAAAATGACACTAACCTGGTGTTAGGGGTTCAGCTGTGTCTTCCTCTCCCCAGAAAAGAGATAGATCAAGGTACTAACCACCAGTCCCTGAGAATGTGACCTTATTTGGAAATAGCAGTTGTAGGTATAATTAGTTCAGATGAGGTCATACTGGAGGAAGGTGGGCCCCCAACCCAGTTTGGCTGGTGTTCTTATAAGAGGACAGCCAGCTGAAGCCACAGGAACCCAGAGGAAAGATGGCCATTGGAGATGTAGGCAGTGCGGAACCATGCCCAAACCAGCTTTAAAGAACCTAGGAAGAGGCAGGGAAGACTTCTCTAGACGATCCCTAGGTCATGGCCCTGCCAAGATATTTGTGTCAGCCTTCTCAGCTCCAGAACTGCAATCAAATACATTTCTGTTGTTTTAAGCCACACAGTTGGTGGTGCTATCTTACAGCAGTCTAGGGATCTACAACACCTGGTTAAAAATATGTTTTCTCATTGTTTATTTGTTGTGGTTGTTGTTCTCTTGGTGATGTTAGTAGAGTAAACTGAAAGATTAAAAAGTAGAAAGTTAATCAGGTTAATCAGGTATAGTGGCGCATGCCTGTAATGCCAGTACGTGGGAGGCTGAGACAAGAGGAGTGCAGATTTGAGGCCAGCCTCAGCAACTTAGTGAGACCCTGTTTTGAAATAAAAAATAAAATAGGGCTGGGGTGTAATTCAGAGATAGGAAGCCCTTGGGTTCAATCCCTAGTATGTCTTCCTCTCTCACTCTCTCTCTCTCTCTGTGTCTCTCTCTCTGTGTGTCTCTCTCTCTCTGTCTCTGTCTCTCTCTCTCTCTCTCTCTCACACACACACACACACACACACACACACACACACACATACACAAAAGTGACTTTCTCTGTTTACTAACTTGGGTCCCCACCTCCATCCACCCCCACATGTCTCTTAAGGACATGCCTCCATCAAAAGGCATACATAGAGGCTCTGTTTTCTCCAAGTTCAATACCAAAGTTCAAAGA
>PVJS01002184.1:9321-87396 GCA_004027185.1 Glis glis
CCCTATTTTTTATTCTTTATTTTGAAACAGGGTCTCACTAAGTTGCAGAGAGCCTCACTAAGTATCTGAGGCTGGCCGTGAATGCAGATCCTCCAGTCTCAGCCTCCCAAGTACTGGGATTACAAGCATGCGCTACCACACCCAGCTTATTTTCACTCTTTAAATTAAAAAAAAAAAGTTGAAACCTTGCTGAAGTCCTGTAGGAGAAATTATGTCATTTGACAAGACAAGACTCATTCTTAGTGAGCCTGTGCTGGGTCCCATCATACTCGCTGTGCATGTAATAACCCATCCTCGTGTGTTGCATGGAGAAACATGTGCTGGTCGGTGGTTTCAGAATCCACATTCTCCCCCCCCCACCTCCCCTCCGCCTTTTGAGAAGTGGGATGGGGTCCAGGCCTCTCTTATCTTCAGGAACACTTCCCAGTCTGCAACCTCTCAAGGACAAAGACAGGGACTTTGTGTTTGTCGGTGAGTCCTCTGCTCAACCTGGAGCCCGGGACTCATGTGGAGCACCCAGGTGCATGAGGCAACTTCTTCACCCATCTCTTTCCTGCTTCCATTTCATGTTTGTGTCTGTTTATCCGTCTAAAGAGAAGGGACAGGAGCAAAATAGGTGATGAAGAATTCTGTTCTGTCCACCACTGAAAGATACTATGCCATCTCCCAAGCTCTGTTGGACCTAAAGTATAAATATACCAAGAAAATGGGAATCCAAAGGGAACCCGAAGCAAGAGCTGGGCACTGAAATGGGCAGCATAAAATTCAAGGCAAAACACATTAAATAGGGCAAAGAGAGTCAGTCGATGCTGATAAAAGTTACGGTCAATAATGAAGTCATTGTCTGGTCCATGAACTTTAATGTACCAGAGACCACAGCATAGAGATATATTAAGCATAAACTCGTGGAAGTGTGAGGGAAACTGACAGAAGCCCAACTACAATGGAAGACGTTAGCATACCTCTCTTCACCCACGTAAGATCAAGAAGCAGACTTACAGCAAAAATGATTCCGCTCTATCCCTAAGAGCTGAACGAGTGGATATTGAACTTATATGCTGCAAACAGAGACAATCTTTTCGTCAAGCATTTGTGTAACACTTACAAAGTTGATCATATACCAAGCCACACATAAAAGCTTACTCAAAATAATTCAGTTCACAATAGCAAGAAGGCAGACTACCTTCTCTGGCCCAGTGTAATAAAACTAAAAACAAACCATATATATATATTTTTCTTTTTGGTGTGTGTGTGTGTGTGTGTGTGTGTGTGTGTTACTGGGGATTGAACCCAAGGGCATTCTACCTCCAAGCTACACCTGCCCTTTTCCTTTTTTGTTTTGAAATAGGATCTCTCCAAGTTGCTGAGAGCCTTGCTAAGTTTCTGAGGCTGGCATCGAACTTTCAATCCTCCTGTCTCAGCCTCCCAAGTACTGGGATTACAGGCATGTGCCACCATGCCAGGCTTAATATGTTTTTTAAAGGAATAAATCTTTTAAAAATTATCACTTGGAGATTTTATTTAAATGTGCTATTTTAACCCAAGCAATAGGTCTTTTATTCCTGATGTTCTTTTTGCTGTAAAATTCATTTAAATCCATTTCAGTTAGTCTTGATGATTTAGAAAGCCTTGGCTCATTTGGCCTTCTAATTTCCTGGGTCTGTCTATTCACACCCACCAGCTTAGACCTTGGTTTTTACTTGGCAAATATTTTGTCTGCTTTTGGTAATGGTGCTAGATTTCCTCTTGCCCCCCCCCCCACACACACAAGTTCATGGAAGGGGTTGGTGCTGCCTTAACCTGTCCCCAATCCTATTCGTTGTCATATAATACCAACCCAACCAATCAAAGCATTGCAATCTCTACCCACAGCCATTAATTCAACAATGATCACATGACCAGTTCAGCCAATGAGATGTTTTCTAGGACTACTCCTGCTTGACTTGAACTGGAAACATGCAAGTCTGGAACTTCAGCTGCCACCTGCCTGGCTATCGTAAGAGGCGCTCTCATGTGAGAATGGGGGCAGCATGGACTCCTGTGCTGTATCCCAAGACATCACTTGATCTCCTGAATCAAGCCACACCTGAAACAAGTTACCCTTAGACTTCAATAAAGTCCTTTGGATTCATCCAGCTTGAAGATTTTCTTTTACTTATAGCAGAGAAGTTCTTGGCCACACTTGTATCTCTTCTCTTTGAACCTGCCCTTTTAAGCCTGATGTCTTTCAACACTATTCTCTTTTAAATCCTCATTCAATTATTCTTGATTGAATGCTCCAAATTTCTTCTTTTTTCTTTTTCTAGAACTTCCAAAACCTTTCATGAACCATCTTCCCATTTAGAGTGCCATGACATGTATCATTTATACCATTCACTGAGTTTATCAGTCCCATGTTTTTTCAGAACATTTAAAATCTGGCATTCTAACTCAACAGTTTCCACCTGTGGATTGACTCAGACAAACCCTTAGCAGCTGCTCTGCTTTTCTGAGGAAAGAGAAGGTGAGAGACAGACAGATGGATGCACAAACAGAAAGACTAGCATGCAAATAGTTGTTAGCCTACCCCGATGCAGAAATTCTGCCAGGAACATAGAGGATAGCTAGCTAGCTAACTAGCTGATGATAGATGATAGATGATAGGTAGATAGATAGATAGATAGATAGATGATAGATAGATGATATAGATAGATGATAAATAGATAGTGTGTGTGTATGGTACAAGGAATTGAGCCAGGGATGTTTTACCTCTGAGCTACACCCCCAGCCTTATTTTATTTTTCATTTTGAAACAGGGTCTCACTAAGTTGCTGATGGCCTTGCTAAGTTGCGGAGGCTGGCTTCGAACCTGTGATCCTCCTGTCTCAGCCTCCCAAGTACTGGAATTACAGGCATGTGCCACCATGTCTGGCACCAGGTATATATCTTATCACATCTTATCTTCAAAAATTCCATGAGATAAATATTAAAATGCCCATCCTCCAGATAAGAACAGCAAGTCACTTACCCAAAATCACTCCAATGGAAAGTCAAGGACCCAGAAGTCAAGAACAAGTCCCCTGACTCCACAGCCTTTCCATTCTTCCTCCTATACCAAACTGTCCCCCTGGGCTCTTGTTTCCAGGGGAGGGGACTCTGAGACACACCACTGGGTCAACCTCTGGGTCAAGCTCTGAGAAGCAACTTATGTGAGCAGGTGGGAACTGGGGGGGGAGGGACAGGGGTTGACTCAGTTTCCCCATGGAAGAAGTAAGCAGTTAGGATCCAGATGCCCCAGTTACAGACCTCTGGGAATGTGCCCAGCTTGTCCTGCCTCACCTCCGGGGAGCCCTCCAGACACCTGTCAGATCAGAGAAGCTGGGAGGACACCCAGCCTCAGGCTGGCACCTCATAGGAACACAGAGGAGACCAGAGAGGGGGGTCCTGCGTGCCTTGGTGTGTCTCCACACCCCGAAGTCCTTCCTGAAAACATGACCATGGGGCGAACTACCCACTCTGGATGAATGTCACTCCCTCACCTCCTGCAAAGCCCAGATCTCCACTGCTGACTGGACGGCATCCCATTATGGGGAGGGGTGCTGCCTTGCTGTGGCGAGAGGGAGGGCTGTCTCCGTACATTTTATTTAAGGACAATTGTAATTGGCGTTTGTAACAGAACAAATGAGTTTGTTCTGTTAGTCCCAAAGATGCCATTGTCAGCAAAAAGGAACACTTCCCACAATCTCCCAGGTGGAGCCCAGCCCCTCCCCCACCCCTCACAACCCACCCTCCCCCTCCCCCCAAAGGAGCCCTCTCCCTCCTGCACATGCCAGTCACTGTGAAAGGACCACCTTGTCTCTTGGGCATCTGTTAGAGCGGGCAGTTTACATATATTGTCTTTAACGTGAACACCAGCCCCTGTAGGGTAGGTGTTATCCCCTTTGCGTGTATGAAGAAATGGAAGCTCAGAGAAGTCAAGAAACCTGAAGTCAGTGGAAGAAGTGGGACCTAATCCCGGGCAGGCTGACGGATCCTTTCCACCGTGGCACGTCACCCCTGGAAAGCTGGTCGCAAGCACTCTCTCCCCAGCCAGCTCAGCAGCTAGATACGCACGCCCCCCCAGCCTGAGCCCTAGATTCTCCTGCAGTTACTTATGTGCATGTTTGTCTAGCCCACACTGTAGGAGCAGCTTTAAGAGGGTCTGACCCCTTCGCATGTCCCCACGCCCCCACCTGGTGCTTTGAGTAGGGGCCCAGGGACAGGTGCCACGCCCATGCTGCTCATTGTCTTTCCAGGAGCTTGTCACTCGGGGAAATTCCCTCTCGATGAGCTCTGCTCCTCCCCAAAGTGTAGTTCAGAACTCGGTCCCCAGGTTCCCTGCAGCTCGCACACAGCACGCCACCTGCCTCTGCCAACCCAACACTGCCAAGCCCCCCCCTGCAGAGCCGAGCCCGCGAGGGAGCAGACACAGGTCCTCTGTGGTCAGGGCGTGGCCGCAATGACAAGGTCGACTCCCCAGGACAGAAGCGACCCTGGTTGCAGTGAAGTGGTCCCTGGCTTCCAGCTTGATGCCAGCAACTGCGACGGCAGTGATTTCCTGTGGCTCCGCTTCTTTGGCGTGGTCCTGATCATTTCTCCCAGGAGCCTCCCCTCCAGTCAGTTTCTCCTGCTGTCATGTAGCTGAACAAATCCTCTTTCCGCTTAAGCTAGCCATAGTGGATTCCAGTATTTGCAGTTCAGTTAATGTTTGTCAAATAAACATTTAAAAATCACCTCTGCCCTGGAGTGTGGACAGGAAGGCCCAGTGCACAGCAGGTCTGAGCTCAGCCTCTCTCTGAGTCCCTCAGGCAGCCCCCATCCACACTAGCAGGGTGCAGCCTGAGGCACCGTGGCACTTGGTCCTGTGCCAGACACACGGTGGGCCCCAGTTAATATTTATTGACTGTTGTGGGTTGTTGTTGCTGCTGTTTTTAATCTCTCCTGCATCCCAGAATCCCCTGAGCTGCTCTGTGAAATTCCCATCTATTGGATTCTTTTCATGTCCCAGGCACTGGCCAGAGGGTTCTACAACTATTGGCTCATCCAATCTTCAGAGTGTCTCGTAAGGTGGGTGATACCATCAGCATCTTTCAGATGAGGAAACTGAGGCTCGCAGACAGGAAGCAGCTTGCCCACGGCCAGGGCCAGGAAGTAGCAGGTCAGGCTGGCACCCAGGGCTGTTTGGCCTCAGAGCCCGAGCTTCTCTCTGCGGCTCACAGGGAGGTGGGCTTCTGGCCTTAGGGAGCTGAACGCCGTCAAAGGGCACAGCCGACTCCCATAGCCCCACCGGAGTTTGGGAATTAATGGCTGGATGGGCTGCAGTCCCAGGTGCTGCAATCTGTAACAGGAAGATGTAAAGCTAGTGTACGTGTCTCTTTTAAGAACAATTGTGAAAGGTTCTCTGAACACCTGTGGCTATTGTCTAAGGCCACACAATGGTCTGGACATGCTCTGCTGTCCCATGCTTTCTCATTCACGCGGCCTAAGCAACAACAGTCTCTGTTCTCCCTGGAGAAGCTGAGGGTCCCTGTCATAGATCGAACAGCTAAACATCAAAATCCATACATTGGCCAGGCATGGTGGCGCATGCTTATAATCCCAGTTCTTGGGAGGCTGAGACCAGATGATCTGGATTCGCAGCCAGCCTCAGCTACTTAGTGAAGCCCTCCGCAACTTCGTGAGACCCTGTTTCAAAATAAAGAATAAAAAAATTTCATACATTGAAATCTCATCTCTGATGTGATGATATTTGGAGGTAGGGCCTTTGGAGAGTGATTGGGTCATGAAGGTAGACCCCTCATAAATAGGATTAGTGCCCTTATAAAAGGGATCCCAGAGCCGGGCATGGTGGCACATGCCTATAATCCCAGTACTTGGGAGGCTGAGACAGGAGGATCAAAGGTTTGTGGACAACCTCAGCAATTTAGCAAGACCCTCAGCATTAACAAGGCCCTGTTTCAAAGTAAAACAGGGCGGTGGGTATACCTCGGAGATAGAGCCACCCCAAATTTAATCCCTAGCACCAGAAAAAAGAAAAGAAAGACGGGGCCCCAGAAAGTGCTCTTGCCCTCTTTTTGCTGTGTGAAGATACAAAAAGAAGGGTGCAGTCTGCAAGAGGAGGAGCACCAGAACCTAAGTATGCTGGCACCCTGATCTTGGACTTGCAGCCTCCTGAACTGTGACAGACAAATTTCTATTGTTTAAAAACCACCCAGAAGCTGGGCATGGTGGCACACCTTGTAATCCCAGTACTTGGGAGGCTGAGAGAAGAGGATCGCAGGTTCGAGGACAGCCTCAGCAAATAGACTCTCATCAACCTAGCTAGACCCTGTTTCAAAATAAAAATAAAATAGGGCTGGGGATGTAGCTTGGAGGTAGAATGCCCCTGGGTTCAATCCCTAGTGCCAAAAAATCCCCCAGCTTATGGTATTTTGTTATAGCAGCACAAGTTGACTAAGACAGTCCCCTCTCCAGGCCTTCTCCCACCCCTTCCTCAGCTTTCAGGGAGCAGCTGCCGGCCGGATGCTGGAACTGTTTGGGGAGCACGGGTAGGGTGCATCTTCTGTCAGGTAAGGCACTTCTACTCCTCTGACAGTGAAGGTTCCGGGACAGGTGAGAGGCGAGGTCAGCTGTACACTGCGGTCCTTCCTCAGCACACACAAAACTCACCACCAAGTCCCTGCCGGGAACCCAGACAAGGGACTACTTGAGGAGGGGGCCAAGCTTCGCCCCAGGCTCGATAGTGTCAACCTTAACCCTTCCCTAGAGAGACAAACAGGAAGGCCAAGGCCAGGCTAGTTCCAGGCTGCATCTCCAATGCAGAGTTTACAACTACAGACCAGGGCTCTGAACCCATTCTCTGCATTCGGTTTGGCTGACAACGTGCTTTAAATTTGTTTTTTAAATTATGTCCTAGCATATTAGAATTGGGAGATTTCACAATGCAGTGAGCCATGGGGCTTGGAAAGTACTGGCTCCTTTAAGAGTAGAAAGTGTAAGTCTGTTTAGTCAAATTAAGTATGCATATATTCCATTACCAGAAATTCCCTTCTGGATACAGATCCAAGAGTAACTGTTGTGCAGATCAATAAGAAAATTAGGAAGATCTTCATTTCAGGGTGAGCTGAGGTGGGAATGGAGGGAAGGAGAGACAGAAGCCACCTAGGTCCTCACTGAGGGGGTGGATAGATGGGGATACAGCAATTAGAGAAGCAGCCCCGGGACATTTATGGTGACCAGAATAGATCTTTAAAAGCATAATGCTGGGAGACAAAAAAGGAATTAGGTCTTTATCACACTATTGACATCAATAAAAGTACATGCACCTAAAATCATAAAGGTTTCATGTCATCATAAAAATAAAAGGTAGTGATCCAGTTCGTTGGGTGCAAGAGAAGGCGTCCAGAAGTGTGACAAGGAAGTACGAGAGAAATCCATCCGCACGTCCTTGCTCAGACCAGCGAGGTGAAACCAGGAGCCGAGGAGGGCCGAAAGCAATTCTCAGTCTCCTGAGACTGAACATGAAAAGACTGGAGGCTTACAACCGAGTGGCCAAGGGAGAAGGATCAAAGCACTAGAAGAAGAAGGCCCTCGGGTGTGTGTGTGTGTGTGTGTGTGTGTGTGTGTGTGTGTGTGTGTGTGTTACTCACCCACACTTTCTGATAGAGTTTAATGGGCAAATACATGTAAAGCCCTCACACGGTCCCTGGTGCACAGTAAGCACCCAACAAACATTGACCGTATCCAGTATGTCCGCCACTGAGTGCTCACCATCTGCCCAGCACCAGCACTGCCCTGGAAAAGCTCACAGCCTAGCGAGAAGCCCGGGAGTGACCAGGCTTGAGGGGCGCAGGCAGTGGAAGGAGGGGCTCTGAGCACGTACAGGAGCATCCAGGACGGCTCTCGGACTCCACGGGTCTTGATGGAGGATGCGCAGCGGAGCTGAGAGCTGACTAAGGGCGCGGGCCGGCTGAGAGACTGTCCATAACTTCCTGGAGGGCTCGGGCTGAGCTCTGGTTTGCTCATCAATGAAAGAAGAAGGTTAAGCTCTAATGTGGGGGTTTTGCTAAACTGAAGGGTTCCACAGATATGGTCAGGAGCCATTGTAATATCCAGAACGACAAGCCAAGCTCCAGGCCCCCATCCCAGACTCAGTTTACCTTTTGTGATAGACACCTAAATGCACCGCCCAAACTGCCCTTCACCCAAGGGCTTGGTGCTTCTGAGACTGGGAGTGCCCCTTCAGCAGCCATGTCATCTGTGGAGAGCCACCACCAGAGGTCACACCCTGCCCAGGGTGGCCCACATCCAATGACTGACTGAAGAGGTGGCCATCTTGGCCAGTGCAGACGACTGTGATGGGCCAGTATTCGCTGCAGACATCCCCTCGAGGGCCCGGGCAGCCTGGGGACCTGCATCCCAACTCTGCATCCCCCTTCTCCTGCCCAATCCCGCTCCCCTCCTCCCTTCTATGGTGTTCATCCCACAGACACTCCTTGATAAGCAGCTTGCATGCCAGACTTGTCTCAGAGCCTGCTTCCTAGAGGACCCTACTCGAAACTCGATTTCATATGTTAACATTAGCTTGGAAAACAACAAAAACTAAAATATCAGTGTTACTTATTATTGGCTAATTATTATTAATCTGCTACCAAAATACTACAAGCTTCAAAACACTCACACGCAGTTCCCCTTCAACCATAGCATGTGATAAGCGTAGCCAGAGAGTCAATCATCAAACGCACTGAAGGCCCACAGAGCACAGCTTCAAAACCCTGAGTTCAGTGCATGCAGCTCTGGATGTTAGGAAACTTGCAGTGTTATTTTCTATAATATGATCTCTTGGGCAGTTCCTAGTGGCTCTATTTATTAATGACCCTCACAATAATCAGAATTATTGATGTATGTACTTGAAGTTCTTTCTGCTTTGGGATACTGTTTTCTTAGCGAGTCAATTTTACACAAAGAGCTAAGGAGGTTCAGAGTCACCTGGACCCCAGGCAGGATTTGGCTGTAAAATTTAAAAAAAAAAGAAAGAAAAGAAACACATCAAGATGAGGAGGAAATAGTAACGACATCAGTTCTCATTAACTGAGCACTTGCTACATGCCAGGGGCTGAGCTGAGAACTCACATATGGCAACTGTATGAGATGGGTCTTTAATAATCCCATCGTATATATGCAAGACTGAGCCTCGCTGTGGCTATATGACTTGACCAAGACCCTACAGGTAGAAAGTGGCAGAGGCGGGACTTGAGCACACATCCTCTGACTCAAAAGCCTGGGCACAGGTCCCATACCACCCCTCTTGCCATGCAATGCCCTTAGGGCTCTGCAGAGAGTCCCCACCAGCAAAAGGGACCTCACTAGATGTGGCTACCCAATCTTGATCTTCCCAGTCTTCATAACCATGAGCAGAATAAACCTTTATTTTGTCTAAATGATGGATATTTTGTTAGGGCAACAGAAAAGGAACTGCGGCAGGTGTCCAAATGAGTCACATTGTACTGTAAACCCTGGAGGCACAAGCCAGGTTGGAGCTACAAGTAGTGCAGGGTTGGGGAAAGACATACCCCTGGGGCACTAGAAGAAAAGCCAGTTGAAACTAGCTGTGGTCAGTCAAAGCGTGGCCTTATGATAAATCATCCCCTTGGAGAGACCCAAAGCCTTCCATGAAATGTGGGGGCCAGTTGTCCAGGGGACCCCAGGCCAGGGCACATCTTCAGCAGGTGTCTCAGGGAGGCTGGATCAGCCCCCGAATGACCTGAAGCCACCTACCTCCATCTTAATTTTGCACCAGAAAGGAGAGGCAGCTCAGCCTTAAAGTCCATCCTTAAGACAAGCCAACCCTGCTCCTCCCAGCACAGTGGTTGCCATAGCAACCATTGGAGGATGCTGAGATTTTCCCTGAAGAAGGGGCACCGAGAGGGAGGAAGATGGGACTGGGGAGGGGAAAGGTGAGAGGAGGGGAAGTTCTTGGAGGATGTGGTGATCCCATCTGTTCTGTCCCCCAGTGGGTAGAGGGATCCCAATTGGTTCAGAGAAATGGGGAGCCCAGAAGGATAGAGCAAGACTTCCCAGGTATTTCACGACTTGGCACATGGAGAAAATGATAAAATTTGCACAGCATGTTAAAATAAACTGGAAGTAATTTGGGAGTATCTGTAGGGGCCTAGGCAAAGAAAACTGCATTACATTTTCTTTATATAATTTTATATGAAAAATAAGTACAAAATAATAGGGAGAACATTAAAGATTGACTATAAAATCTTTTTAAAAACTTTAATGAGAAACTTGAGCTTCCTTCTGTGAACACATTTTTTTTTAATATCAGGCTTTCTGCATGAAATGGCCATACGCAATTCTTGACTGGGGCTTTTTAATGATGAGCTCTTCAAATCTTGAAAGTCACTATCGACAGGAAATTTTTGTTCACACAAGTACATGATAAAAAAATGTAAGACCATTTTATAACCATTCAAAAATATATAACACTTGAAATTACATTAAAAGAATCTAACAGCTCTTCCCTTTCTTTGACAAATGTAATGTTGAAGTTTCTTGTGATAATGTGAATGGCTTGTGAATACAATCAAACAGTGTATATCAAGGATTTCAAAATAGTGATGAAGTTTTAATTTGCAGAGCGAGTGTGTATTGTAAGAGTCCTCGCCCTGCAGTTCACACGGGTGTCACTAAAAGGGCACATCACCTGCAAACAGGTGTAAGTTGCCAGTTTAGTAAAGACAGGGGATCAAAGCCTTGTCCTAGAGCTGCTGCACCCTGGAGACCCCACCCCACTTCCCTGTCACTGGCTTCGTGGTGGCCCACGTTGGACTGGGCACCGTACTTCTGGGACACCTGACGTATGGACTCCTCGGTGGTTCCAGGGACCCCTCGACCACAGTGGGGAACAGAGCACCATGCAGCCAGCTGCTGACACAGGTGTCGCTATGGTTTGAATGTTCCCACCAGAACTGAGGTTGACAATCTCTGTTGTGACCTATGGAGCAGATCTCTTTAAGAGGTGACTGGTGTCGAGGGCTGTGCCCTCACACATGGGTTAGTCGATTCATGGATTCCTGTGTTAATGGTTATCTCAGACTGAGTCTGTTCCAAGCCGTTTGGGCTCCATCTCTTGTAAGCACCCCTCTTGTCATGCAATGCCCTGAGCCACGTTGGGGCTCTGCAGAGTCCCCACCAGCAAAAGGAACCTCACCAGGTATGGCCACCCAGTCTTGATCCTTCCAGTCTTCATAACCATAAGCAGAAAAAAAAACTTTCTTCTTTATAAATGACCCCACCTTGGATATTTTGTTAAAGCAACAGGAAACGGACTGAGGCAGCTGTCCAGCTGGCAAAATGCCTCCTTAGCCAGGCCCAGCCCAGTAAGTGCCAGATGTGGTTGCTCATGGAAAAGCCCCCTGGGACCACGGGACGTGCTCTGCTTCTCTCTCAGACACCAGGAGGCCCAGGCCCCATCTGGTAAGGTGCACAACCCTCCTGATTGTCTTGGGACTGAGAGATGTCCAGGGCGGTAGGTCTTGCAGCGCTCAAACAAGAGATCCCAGGCAACCCCAAACAAGTTGGTCACCCTGCGAGGCCACCTGAAGGCTGTGAGAGCCGGATTCTGGCCACACACCTGTAACTCATTTACTGCCTACTGTTGCCCATTCACCGCACACACGTGCTGCAGCGCACTGGTTAGAGACGCGCCTCTCCAACTTTCCCGTGCATGTGAAGGACTTGGGGATCTCATTAAAAATGAAAAGGGTGATTGATGGGTACTAAGTTACAGTTAGACAGTTAGATAGGAATAAATAGTGCCGGGGTGCTATTGTGCAGTACGGTGACTACAGATAACGGTAATAGACTGTACATTTCAAAAAGCTACAAGAAAGGATATTGAATGTTTTCACCATAAAGAAAAGATAAATGAGCCAGGTGTGGTGACGCACACTTGTAATCTCAGCACTTGGAAGGCTGAGACAGGAGGATTGTAGGTTCGAGTCCAGCAACATCAATTTAGAGAGGTCCTCACCAACTTAGTGAGACCCTGTTTCAAAATAAAAAATAAAATAAAGCTGGGTAGAAGTAGAATTCTACATCCTTGAGTTCAATCCCCAGTGCCACAAAAAAAAAAGAAAGGAAGGAAGGAAGAAAGGAAGGATGTTCAAGAAGATAGATATACTTATCCTGATTTAAACATTACACAATGTACTTGTGTAATGTACTTGTAATAAAATATTATGTGGTACCCCCATAAATATGTACAATTTTATGTTTTTATATATCAGTTAAGAAATAAATTCAAGCCGGGCGTGGTGGCACACACTTTTAATCCCAGTACTTGGGAGGCTGAGACCGGAGGATCCAGGTTTGCGGCCAGCCTCAGCTACTTAGTGAGGCCCTCCACAACTTAGTGAGACCCTGTTTCAAAATAAAGAAAAAAATAGGGCTGGGGGTGTAGCTCGGAGGTAGAATGCCCCTGAGTTCAATCCCTAGAACCACAAAAAAAAGAAATAAATTCAATTTTTTAAAAATGAAAATTCTGAATCAGTAAGTCTTAGGTGGAACAAAATAGTCTTCATTTCTTTTGTTTTCTTTTTATCTTTGGGGAGGGGGTACTTGGGATTGAACCCAGGGTTGCTCTACCACTGAGCCCCATTTTTTTTATTTTGAGACAGGGTCTCACTAAGTTGCTGAGGCTGGCCTTGAACCTGTGCTCCTCCTGTCTCAGCCTCCCAAGGTGTGCACCACCGCTCCCAGCAATATTACACATTTCTAACAAGTTCCCAGGTGATGCAGGTGCTCTGGCCCATGGACCACGCTTTGCAAAGGCTTGGATCACCGCAGTGAGGAAACCAAGGACAGTACTCCTCACTGTAAGAGAGGATTTGCAGGCAGCAGCTCCAGGGACCAGGACAAGAGCAGAAAGGGTCCCAGAAACCCATCCCCCATTGGAAAACCATTTATCCCCAAAGACCCACAGATTAGGAGAGTTGCTTTCTGCATAGGGCTAAGGTCACCTTAGAGGACAGATTTCCCTTTGTGACTCTAGGCTACCCTAAGTCAAGATCAATTAACATCAGCTGGACCTGGCACAGGTCATCACAGTTTTAAACAGCGGTGACTGATCAGGCCAGGCGCCCGGTCTCACGGTGTTTCCAGAAGAGCTAACATTTCATGCAGCCAAAGCCTTGTACGCATGTGTTTGTTCTTTCTTATTCACTCATTTATTTATTATCGGTGCCTGATAACCTGCCACGTACTGGGTAATGGGGAAGCACACCTCATGTAACCTCTGTACTCCTATTTTTGGTAATACCCAGTGCTGGATACATGGAATGACCCTTCTATTGAAAACAACTAAAAAGTCTGGTCAAAATAATAAAAAGTCTTCCTACATATAAGATGAGCTGTCAAGAAAGTAAATAATGCACTGCAAAGCTGCAGTGAAGGCGGGACCTGAGAGCTAAGGGGGGAGAAGCCCCTAATGTTTGCCCAGAGGGCATTTACTGAAGCCCGAGAGCCAGAGCTTTGGTTTTCCTGGGATCCTGGGGCAGAAGCAAGAGCAAGCGAACGCCAGGGGCTTGCCAAGGTGGGAGTCTAATAGGGGATTCTCCTAGCAAATAGTTAAAGCTTCCCAAGCGGCTCACTCTCAGGCCTAGGACTAAAGAAAAGTACCAAAAAGCCTCTCCTTCATGGGGACTGCAAGAAACAATGATTGTCTTAAAACTAAGTGGAAAGCAGAAAAGGAACTACTGAGAACCACCAGCCAGTTCTTATACAAGTTTGTGGCCCAAATTCACCCACCTGGGTGGTCCAAAACTCCCCAAGCCAAGAACTTAATTTAAAGTGGGTGCTGCCAGGTAGTGCACCCAGTGGCCTGGCAGAAGCAAAAAACAAATATTTTTTGGAAGAACCCTCAGCAATCCTAACACTCTTGAATTTCTATAAGTAGAAATCCAAGAAAAATGAGTTGCCTGTGGTACAAACCAACCAAACACACAAGCAAACAAGGCACCATGACTGAGAAGCAACAGAAACAACTGACAGCAGAAAAGACCTGCGAGGGCGTCAAGTACCAGACTTATCAAATAGGTTGTAAAATCATGATGCATGTTACTGTTTGTTTTTTTTCTTTGTTTTCCCATACTGGGTATTGAACCCAGGGGTGCTCTACCACTGCATCCCCCAGCCCTTTGTATTTTTTGTTTTGAGATAAGGTCTCAATAAGTTTCTGAGGCTGGCCTCAAACTTGTGATCCTCCTGCCTCAGCCTCCCAAGTCTCTGGGATTACAGGCATGCACCTCAGCACCTGGCTATACGTGCTACTTTTAAAGAAAATTTTAATAAAATAAGTTTGAAAACATGTGCAGGGAACAAGAAATAGTAAAGAATAATCAAATATGAAAAATAAAAAAGTCAAAAATTAAATACTGAATGAACATACTTTACTACAGACTAGACACAGTTAAAGAGGGAACTGGTAAACCAGGCGTGGTGGCTCACGCTTGTAATCCCAGTCCTTGGGAGGCTGAGACAGAAGGATCCAGGTTCTTGGCCAGCCTCAGCTACTTAGTGAGGTTCTCTGAGACTTAGTGAGACCCTGTTTCAAAATAAAGAATACAAAAATAGGACTGGGGGTGTAGCTCGGAGGTAGAATGCCCCTGGGTTCAATCCCCAGTACTGAAAAAAAAAAAAGAGGGAACTGGTAAACTGGAAGACAATAACAAAGTTGTCCAGAATTGGGAAGAAAAAGGCAAAGATAGAAAAATTTTTTAAAAAGGAAGAATAAAAGGGAAGGAAGGAAGGAAAGAAGGAAGGAAGGAAGGAAGGAAGGAAGGAAGGAAGGAAGGAAGGTGGTAAACTGGAAGACAATAACAAAGTTGTCCAGAATTGGGAAGAAAAAGGCAAAGATAGAAAAAATTTTTAAAAAAGGAAGAATAAAAGGGAAGGAAGGAAGGAAAGAAGGAAGGAAGGAAGGAAGGAAGGAAGGAAGGAAGGAAGGAGAAAAGAAGAGGAGGTGAGAAGAGCAGAGAAATGAGCCAGGCGTGGTGGTGCATGCCTGTAATCCCAGTACTTGGGAGGCTGAAACAGGAGCACCACAGGTTCAAAGCCAGCCTCAACAACTTAGCAAGGCTCTCAGAAACTTAGCAATACCCTGTTTACGAATAAAAGATAAAATAGGACTAGGGGTGTAGCTTGGGGGTAGAATACCCCTGAGTTCAATCCCCAGCACCACAAAGAAGGAAGGAAGGAAGGAAAGAAGGGAGGGAGGAAGGAAGGAAGGAAGGAAGGAAGGAAGGAAGGGAGGGAGGGAGGGAGGGAGGAAAAGATACAGTACAAAGCTACAATTCCAGGAGGAAAAGTGCAAGAAAATAAAGCAGACACAATTTTAAAAAACGAATAGCTGAGCCGGGTGTGGTGGCACGCGCTTGTAATCCAAGTACTTGGGAGGCTGAGACAGGAGGATCACAGATTTGCAGCCAGCCTCAGCTACTAAGTGAGACCCTCTGCAACTTCATGAGACCCTGTTTCAAAAAAAAAATAAAAAATAAAAAATAGGGCTGGGGATGTAGCTTGGAGGTAGAATGCCCCTGGGTTCAATCCACCATACCAAAAAAAAAAAAACCCAAAAAAATGATAGCTGAGAACTTCGGAACTCATAAACATCAATTCACAGATTCAAAAGCCCACTGAATACAAGCAGATTAAATTAAAAAATCACACCTAGTCTCATCATAGTAAAACTACAAACATCAAAGTCAATGAGAAGATTTTAAAGAATCCAGAGAGTAAATATTGATTATTTTAAAAGGAGAACCACTAGAATGATGGCTATTCTCATCAGCAGACATAGAAACCAGAAGAAAATGAAATGTATTTTCAACATGCTGAGAAATAAATATTACCCCAAATTCCATACCCAGAGAAGATATCATGAAAGAATAAGGATATGGAAAAGACATATTTCAGATATGTAAAAATTGATAGCTGGCCATTACTAGATCTTATGCTACAGATTTTCCTGAAGGAAAAATAAAGGAATCTTAGTAAGAAAGTCTGAGGTGGAAAGAGAAATAAAGTGGTAACTAGTGGGCAAATCTGATCAAATTTTTAGTGCATTAAATTAAATAAAAATTATTATATCAAGAAAATATATAAATCATTTAAAAGGTAATTTATCTTAAAATATAGAATTAAAAGGCATGACAAAGGGACTTCCACATCTGCTGTTGAAGCATAAAATTAATATAGGTTTTGCTCTCCCCCCATAAACAATTCAAAACAACAAAAAAAGAAGAAACGACCATTGCTCCAACAGACGTTAGAGCGCAGGCAGATCAGACTGTGCTCTCTGGGAGAAGGGAACAAACGGGGTGGCCTTGTGACTATCCCAGCTAACTTTCCCAACTGCAATGCAGGGATGGGTAATCCAGAGCCCAGGGGTCTCACTGAGTTGAGTAGACAATATAAAAGTTTAGGAACAGCAATTTGAAATTTGTGATGCAAATTTCCAGAGAAAGGGGGAGATGCACAGAGAGATCCAGGGAGCTGCACAGGAGCCCCTGTGAGTTTGCCTGAGTAATGATCTACACATGTACAAGGTAAAATTCTAGATGGTCAGGAAAGAACCACTGGAAAGCAGTCGACTAAACAATTTCAGGAGCACACGCGGAGAGAATAGCTTATGTTCCCACCATTCAGAGTAGCAACACTTGTCAATACATAGGACATTGGCTAGAGTCCTCAGAAGGGTCACAGTATGGCACTAAATCAGCTCTGCTTTGGACCCACCATAACAAAACTTAAGTCTAAGCCTCAGAAGGATCAGAAGAATCCCACATAACTTAATTTTGCCCCAGAACAAAGTCTAACACTCTGTAAAGAAATCCAACACAACCCAGCATTCAACAACAGAAAACGCATAAGATCCATATGTCGGCTCCTTGGCTTTTAGCTCCCAATGCAAGCTTTGTGACATTAGGGCCGGATCCTGTAAACATATCTCCTGGTCAGTGGATGCCATGTCAGATTCTGTCTTTAAAGAATTCTGGAGAGGGAAGAGGTATAACATTGCAAGGCTATTGCCAAAGAAGAAGCTTTTCTTCCTGGTCCTGGTGTGTCTATCTTCACAGCTATCAGTGGGGTTTGGGATACCTAACAAGTAGATCCTATTGACTGGCTATGGCCCACCAGCATCCTCTCGTGAGTTTTTCAGTCATCTAATGGACTGCTGCTATGGAAAGCTAGGGCCATGCCCTCTGGCAAAATCTTTCTCCAGTGGCAGGTTGATTATTCTCATAACATCCACCTTCTGTCCCAGGAGATCTGAATCTAAGCCCTGGGGAAAGGGCCTATTCCAATTTCTTAATTCCTGTCTTGTGTACTCTCCCTCTAGCCCTAGAGAAAGTAGGGCTTCTTATATGTGTTGTTCCTGTATCTCTCAGGATCCTCTTTTACTCCCTTTCAGTAACTAGCCACATTTTCTAGCTAATAATTTTTTTATATTAAATTATCCCTATTCAGCCTGGCATGGTGGTGCACACCTGTAATACCAGTACTTGGGAGGCTGAGACAGGAGAATCGCAGGTTTGAAGACAGCCTCAGCAACATTGTGAGACACTCAGCAATCTAGCGAGACCCTGTTTCAAAACAAAAAATAAAGTGCTGGGAGTGTAGCTCGGAGGTAGAATAGCTTGGGGTTCAATCTCCAGTACCCACCCCCCCACACATACAAACAAAATTATCCCTGTTCAAATTACTGTGTGGTTTCCCTATTTGCCTGGCCCCTGACCAATGCATCCATCCATCAAAAGCTATGAGATGGACCAAAAGAGGGCAGGTAAATATGACTCACAACCAGAAGAAAAAACAGTTAATAAAAACAGACCCAGAAGTGACAGAGATGATAGACTCAGTCATCATCGGTTGCTCAAAGATATAAAGAAAAACATGAACACAATAAAAAATGGAATAAGCCGGGTGTGGTGGCACACGCTTGTAATCCCAGTACTTTGGGAGGCAGAGACCAGAGGATCTGGGTTCGCGGCCAGCCTCAGCTCTCTCTCTCTCTCTCTCTCTCACTGTTCCCCCCCCCCTCTCTCTCTACTTAGTGAGGCCCTCCACAACTTTGTGAGACCCGGTTTCAAAAATAAAGTATAAAAAATAGGGCCAGGGGTGTATCGCGGAGGTAGAACCCCCCTGGGTTCAATCCCTGGTACCGCAAAAAAAAAAAGACAATAAAAAATGGAAGATAAAAGATTAAAAAAGACCCAAAGTCCACAAAGAGATGGAAAAATGCAAACTAAAATGAAAAATGCACTCAGAGGGATTAACAGCAGAATAGACATCGCAGAAGAAAAGATCAGACAACTTGGAAACAAAAGCATTAGGAACTATCCCAATTTAGCATGAAGAGAGAAACGGCTGGAAAAAATGAGCAGAGCATCGGTTACCTGTGGAGCAATGTCAAGATAGTTAAGATACATGTTGTTAAAGTCTCGGGTAGGGGGTGGGAGGAGAGATCGGGGGTTGAAGAAAAAAATGCCTGAAACTTTTCCAAATTTGATAAAAGTTCAATGAATCCCAAACAGGATAAAGATAAAGAAAAATATCCCAAAGCACATCATAATCAAAAGTGCTAAAAACTAGTGGTGCAGAGAAAAATCTTAAGAGCAGCCAGTGAAAAGACATATTATGTTCAGGAGAAAAAAGATAAGAACTGCAGCAGGCGGCAGACATCATCGAAAACAACACATCATCTTCTAACAACAAGTTAGAAGACAATGAAGCAAAAATCTTTTAAGTGCCAAAAGAAAAACTATCCAGTTGGAATGCTAAATCCAGTGAAAATATCCTTCCAATAATGAAAGCAAAAATCAAGACTTCTAGACCAACAAAATCTAGGACCTGCACTTCAAGATTTGTTAAAGTTCTTCAGGCAGAAGAAAAGTGATACTGGGTGGGAATTTGAATCTACACAAAGACACGAAAAGGGCTCAAAAATAAAAAGGGGAACCCACTGATGGACTCAACACGATGGTCTCCAGACTTTTCCAAGTGAAAGAAGCCAGACGCAAGAGGCTACATATTGTTTGATTCCATTCGGATGAAATGCGAGGAAAGGTAAAACAATAGTGACAGAAAGTGGATCAATGGTTGCCAAGGGCTGGAGATGGAGAAAGGAGAGTGCCCACAAGGAGGCACAAGAGAATTTGTGGGATGGATAGAGATGTCCTGTATCTGTATTGTGGGAGTGATCATGAACTATGCATTTGCCAAAACTTAACCAACAATATACTTAGAATGAGTGAATTTTTTTTTTTTTGCGGTACCAGGGATTGAACCCAGGGACGTTCTACCTCCGAGCTACACCCCAGCCCTATTTTTTATAATTTATTTTGAAACCGGGTCTCACAAAGTTGCGGAGGCCTCACTAAGTAGCTGAGGCTGGCCGCGAACCTGGATCCTCCAGTCTCTGCCTCCCGAGTACTGGGATTACAAGCGTGCGCCACCACACCCGGCTAGAATGAGTGAATTTTAATGTGTTCAAATGATACGTCCCCCAAAATTTATTATTTTGAAATAAAGACCACATATAATACATTGGTTTTATAAATGCACTACCACAACATAAAAGTTTAAAAGGCGAATGGAATTAAAGATTTAAATGTATTTTTCACAAGAAGGGTAATGACACTAATTTTAGGCTTGGATTGAATAAACTGAGAAAGTAATTTATAGCCAGGTATGGTGATGCAGGCCTGTAATCTCTGCTACTTGGGAGGCTGAGGCAGGAGAATCACAAGTTTGAGGCAGCCTGAGCAATTTAGTGAGACACTTTCTCAGTAAACAAAAGAATAAACAGACTTTTTAAGTCACTAGAGATATTTGGTCAATATGTTTAACTCAACTGGACAGACATATGTAGCCCACTATATCCAATTACCACAGAAGAAATATTCTTTTCACTCACTGTCTCCACGACCACGACATAGCTGGGGCATTGAGGCTCCCAGAAGATTCCTGATTTGTCCAGCAAGATACAGTGGAACAAGGTCTCAATGTGAGTCTCCTGTTGCCTAAATCACAGATTTTCCACTCTCTCTGGATGATTCTAAATGCCTCCTGAAACGTTGGGTGCAAAAGCTCCTGTTTCTGAAGCCACACCCAGTTCCCAAAGCCAACTCAAGGCCAGGGTGATTGCAGGCTGAGGTGACCAAGGGAGGGAGGGAGGGAGGGAGGGAGGAAGGAAGGAAGGGTGCAGGAAGCAAGGCGGGAGGAAGGTGGCCTGGCCTTGAGCACCTGCGGGTGGAGCTGTGCGGGAGGAGGAGCCCAACAGCTGGGGGCATCACCGACCATTCCCAGACCCAGTCCAGGAAGCCAGAAGAGCCAAGTTCGAGAAAACTCTATACCCTTCATCACAGGACCTTAGATGGGGGCTCCCTAGGGCCCAAGAGAGGAGGAAAACACACTGGGCCCCTGCTAAAAATGGTTCTTCAAGAATGGAAAAGCGGCCGGGCGTGGTGGCGCACGCTTGTAATCCCAGTACTTTGGGAGGCAGAGACCGGGGGATCCGGGTTCGCGGCCAGCCTCAGCTCTCGCGCGCGTGCTCTCTCGTGCGTGCGCACGCTCTCTGTCTCTCTCTCTCCTTAGTGAGGCCCTCCGCAACTTCGTGAGACCCGGTTTCAAAATAAAGTATAAAAAAAAAAATAGGGCCGGGGGCGTAGCGCGGAGGTAGAACGCCCCTGCGTTCAATCCCCGGTACCGCAAAAAAAAAAAAAAAAAAAAGAATGGAAAAGCGGCACAGATGCAGGTGCCTTGAAGCGGTAGGAAGTCCGGGTCCCACTAGGCATGTCAGACCGAGGGGCGATGGCTGAGCAGCTGACCTGGTACCACCCGCAAGCTGTTTCTCCAGGCAGTTAGATGATCTTGGGAATGTGGACTGTGGAAGGCAGGCTCAGTCAGCCAATGTCTACCCTGAGGGCCACTCCCAGGGGGGCCTGGTGCCTTCAGGTGCTGTCCTGTGGGTGGGCCAGCTGTCCCTATGCTTAGTGATCACCGTGCGTGTATTTCTGCTGAACCCGGCTTCTCCCCACACCAAGAAAAAGAAAACCAGCACCCATTCAACACATGTCCACTGAGTAACTGTCATATTCCAGGCACCCTGCTGGGCACTGTGGATAACCTGGTGAGGAGGAGGAGGAGGAGGGCTAGCATTGACCAGACGTTCACCGTTCTCTGCACTTGAATGCATGGCGGGCTTCATAATGATCACCTCTGTACAGATGAGGACATGGCTCAAAAAGACTAAGCGGCTTGCCCAAGGTCACACAGGAAGTAAATGGCAGGAATGGGACTGGGACCTAAAAACATCAGTGTTTCCCACATTGCAATACGAACCAATTCGCTCACGAGTCATTAGCCACTTGGCAAAATCTAAAAGTGGAGGATGCAGTTGGGGCCGCCAGGGCAGGTAGATTCAGGCTATTGAAGGATCCCTTGCAGTTCTGTGAAGTCTGGGGAGGCAGACCAGCTCCCAGGCCAGCCAGTCCCCGGCTTGGGAGTAAATGTCTCAGCTGGAGAGGCAAAGCCCGCCACAGTGACCACCCGGCCCAGGGCTGCAGCGAGACTCCTGGTGGGCCTCGCCTTGGCTGCTTGCCTGCAAGGATTCCATTCCAACCTGTTTTCCTGCCCTTGAGAAACCGAGGCTCCCTGGATCTGTGAAGGTGCTTCCTCCACGTCAGGTCCTTCCCAGCAGGAAAAGCCATTCCAGCTGGGAGAAATCCTTCCCCAGCGAGCGGTTTTCCTGCAGAGGGGATGAAGCAGGAAAGGCAGGTTTGTTCCTGGACAATACCCTCCGATGGTGGGAAGTCGGGCCCAGCAAGCTCCCCAGGTCCTCAGGGAAGTGGGGCTGGAGGCCAAAGCACTTGTTGTTAGCAAAGGAACAAGGGCGAGCAGGTGGGACCATACAAATAGAGGAAGTCTATGGTGACGAGAAAGACAGGATACAGCCCCACAGCATGGGACCAGGAAGTTCCTCCCTTACTCCTTAGGACCCAAACCATCTGGGCACGACTCACAGAGGAGATGGAGGCCGGGCCAGTCCTGCCTACGGGGCACTGTGACCATGTTTCCTGGCTAGAGAGAGGGGCCTGTGGGTCAGCAGGAAACAGCCGCAGTACAGGGGTGACTCACAGGAGGGGTGGAGGCTTTGCTGACTGTGAATACTCGACACATGTTTGGTCGCTGTTCTTCTCCTCCAGAGCATCAGACTTGGAAATTGTAACAAGTGGCAAGGGAGGTGACAGCGTCGGCATTGTGACAAAGAAGCGGGAGTGCCAATGTTGGCGTATAGAGTTAGAACTGCCCGCGGTGGGGGAAGGCCGGGGAGTCTTGGACCAATCCTCAGCTCATCCTCTATACTGTGTCAGAACCAGCTTGTGAGGGTCCTGTTAGCCGCCTTGGGTCCGGTTCAGATCTGTTAGAGGCTTTGCCCGCTCCAGACAAGCAAGCTCTTTTATCAGATGGCAAACACCTGTTTTATTCATGCTCGTATTCAGTCAACAGTATTTATTGGACACCTATTGTGTGCCAGGTTCTATCATAAAAAGTGTGATTACAACTGTGGAAACACAATAAAAGAGATGTGCACACTGCTATAAGGGCCTATAATCAAGATATATAATCAGCTATATAAGGGCCTCTTATCTGGATAACTGAACTAATCTGGTAAAACCAGGGAAATGTTGATAATGAAGCTGAGATCCAAAGAAGGAATAGACATTAACCAGGGAAAGAGTGGAGCAGAAACAACCTAGGCTCAAGGTACAGTCGTGCAAAGACCCTGCCACGGGACAGAATATGGCCTATGTATTGGTTAACTTTCGCTGCATAATAAGTCACTCCAAAATTTAGTGGCTCATAATGACAGTCATGTTTTTAACCCACAATGCTTGAAGGCCAGAAATTTGGCTCCGCCAGGCGGCTCTAACCATCTGGGCCCTGGCTGGGACTCCCTGGTCCTTCCCTTGTGGTCTTTCATTCTCTAGCCAGCTGCCCTGGGCTGCCTACACAGGGCGTTGGAAGCTTCCAGGAGGCGCCTCATCCATACGGTGGCACTTGCCCTTGTCTATTGTGCAAAGCAAGGCGCACGGCTAAGTCAGTGGGGGAGGACACTGCCCAACAGCATGGCAACCAGAGGCATGAATGAAGGGAGGCTGTCACTGCTCAAATCCACCCTAGAGTGCTCAAGGAATTGAAAGAAATCCACGGCCACTAGAGTAAAGAGTGAGGGGAGCTGAGCACAGGACGAAGCTCAAGGCAGGTGGAGCCAGGACACACGGGGCTTTGCAGAGCACTATAAAAGTTTGATCTCATCCTAAAAGAGAAAAAAGCTCTCTGGTTTCTGATTTTGTGGGTTTGGTCATCAAAATAAATTCCTTAACAGATCAAATGAGGTTATGTTCCTATATGAATGTATATAGGAACATATAGGGAGGAAGCAAGGGAAGGGGAGGTTTGGGGAAGGAAACAGACCAAATAATGTTATGTGCACATATGAGTGGACCCCTGTGAATCTCGCCATCGTGTACAACTACAATTTAAAAATGATTAAAAAATAAATTCGCCCAAAAAATAAATAAATTCTTTAAAGGTTAAACTTCCGTGGTGAACTGGCAAAATCTCCAAGTTGGAGAAGCCAGGGACTGAACCTGGAGCCTGGTCTGGCCTGAAGTCCCTGCCCGCAGCCTGCCAAGTCAGTGCCCAGGCCTCCCTACTCTGTGCCTCTCTGCTTCTCCCCCAGCTGGGAAGAGTCTTCTCATCCTTCTCCAAAGGGCCAGTTCCTACCTCCCCAAGACTCGGTTCAGATACCACCACCCTGGGGAAGTCCTCCGTGACTTCTCTAAGCCCCAAGACCAGGCACACATAGAATAAGACCTTGTGGTCTAGGGAGCCCTATAGTAGCCTGTGATTTCTAAGACCACACTGGCTCCAGGCCCGCCCTGCCCGTGTTACACAACCCCTGGGTTGCCCATGCTGCAGCCATCTTCTCGCCTGTGTGCCTCCACTTCTCGCACACAGGCAAGAAGTGTGTTTCTTGAAGGAATTCCCATAAGCCCGGTGCCTGCACATAGGAGAGTCAGAAATACTTGAATGAATAAATTAGTAAATTAACAATTCCATCGCTAAGCGGAGCTTCTCTCTGCAAGCCCCAGCCAGATTGTAAGCCTCCTGTCATGGCAGTTGAGAGGAAGGGTTCTTCAACAAGGCCAGTGTTCCAGTGGCTGTGACACAGGAAGGAGCTGTATTTGTTCACAGTTCTGGAGGTTTCAGAGGTTTCAATCCATGTTAGGCCGGGTCACATCTGCGGAGCTCAGGGCATGGCAAGAGAGCAGAGATAGAGAGAGAGAGCATGAAGGGACTCTGCTCTCGCTTCATGGAGGTGGAAGCAGAGAGAGAGCAAGGGGCTGGGGGCAAGGAATATATATGGTCCCCAAGGCCACACCCCCAGGGACTCCTCCTCAGCAACCCAGCCCTGCATCCAACATGGCTGCCTTTTCTACAACACAAGGTCTGGTAGACATTCTAAATCCAAATAATAACAGCCAGCATCTCCAGTGTGCCCACATTTTAACACAAAACCCCCACCCGGAGGAGAGAGGCCTCTGGCTCAAGGACGACCCAAGACGGGCTGGTCAGAGAGGGAAGAGCAGGCAGCTCCTCAGGAGACAAGGGCTAAAGCATCATTTGCTGAGTCAGGGAGAGGACCAGAAGCTGTGGGCAGCCAGGGGTCAGTCCTGAGCAGGGCCCACCTGGGCACAGATGCCGTGAAGCCAACTGATGGCCAGCCTTCCTCACCAGAGGCTGGAGAAGCAGCTCCTAGGAACCAGGGGAGGAAGAAGCCCTGGCCCTGCCCACCTGCCCTGCAGAGCCTTTCCCAAACCAGTTTCCTGGTCTTGATGCATGGTGGTGTAAATCATGCTATTTCCCTTTTGCAGAAGAGAAACCTGAATCCTAGGGAGATCATCTTTGGACTCATCAGCCACCTTAACAGTCCTGGCCACCCAGACAGAGGACTACATTTCCCAGCCTCCCTTGCAGCTAAGTGTGGCCATGTGACCAGTTTATAGCCAATGAGACATGAGGAGGGGTGTCTATAACTTTGGAGTTGTGCTCACATGTGAAAGAAGTATGCCCTCCTTTTCCATTTTCCTCCTTCCTGTTGCCAGGTATGATATCCTGGCAACATATATCCAAAGACACCTTAGAAAGATGGAGCAGCAACAACATAGAGTCAGGGCTCCTAATGTCTGGGTACACAACCTGAGAGCCACTGTACTAACCTGAACCACTTATGCCTATTGAGGATGAAAGAAAATATTCTAGCTATGACTTCACCTCCCATTAGAATGGCTACTATCAAAAATTAAAAGAAGAAAGGAAGAAAGGGAAAGTGTTAATGAAGATGTGGAGAAATTGGAATCCTTATGTATTGGTGGTAGGAATGTTAAATGGTACAGTATAGCAGCTCCTCAAAATATTAAAAGTAGAATCGCTATATGATCCAGCAATTCCCCTTCTGAGTATGTACCCAGAAGAATTGAAAGCAGAATCTTAAAGAGATATGTGTACACCCATGTTGACAGCATCATTATTCACAAAAGCTAAAACATGGACGCAATCCAAGTGTCCATAGAGGGACAAATTAAGCAAAATGTGATACATACAGTGAAATATTAGCATTAAAAAGGGAGGAAATCCTGACTTATGCTACAACATGGATAAACCTAGAGGATAATATGCTAAGTGAAATAATCTAGTCACAAAAAGACAAATACTGTTTGATTCTACTTATATGAAGTATTCGGAGTAGTCAAATCATAAAGACAGAAAGTAGAATGGTTGCCAGGGGCAGGGGGAGAGGGGAAGGGAGAGTTCTTGTTTAATGGGTACAGATTTTTCATTTTATATGATGAAGAGTTGTGGAGATGGATGGGGGTGATTATTGCACTATATTGAATATACTTAATGAACTGTACACTTAAAAACTGTTATGATGATAAACTTTATAATATGTGTATTTTACCACAATAAAAAAAATTAGAAATAAAAAATGGCCTATCTTGATTAAGCTCCTATTAATAAAGGCATTTGCTCTGGCTACTCCATCTCCATCTTCTTGGCTCATATTATATAGCCCAGGAACAAATGTCCTCAGGAAGCTCTTCTTCCAACTGACCAGGACCCCTGGGCTACCTGTTCACCAGGCACTCCTATTACCCCAAACAACTAAACCGTGGCCTCCAGCAACAGAGGAACCAGACGTATTTTTTTGCAATAAGAGTTGGGGATGCGGGTTGAAAGAATCTGCTACGCCTGGAGTGGTGGCGCACGCCTGTAATCCCAGTACTTGGGAAGCTGAGACAGGAGGATCGCAGGTTTGTGGCCAGCCTTAGCTACTTAGTGAGGCCCTCCACAACTTAGTAAGACCTTGTTTCAAAATAAAGAATAAAAAATAGGGATGGGGGTACAGCTTGGAGGTAGAATGCCCCTGGGTTCAATCCCGTTCCGCAAAAAAAAAAAAAAAAAAAGAATCTGCTACATTGCCAGGAATGGAAGGGAAGTACGCCTGGCAGATATTCCGCCTTTGTAGGCACTAGCCAACCTGTACTTGTTAAAATACTAAGACTTCCCGGCCAATTGATAAGCAGCCACTGCCAGAGCCACCTCCCTCTGAACATTCCCTCTCCCCAGCTACCCTGGTGCCAGACCCACCAGCTGAAGGAGAAACATCTGGTACAGGAAAGGGTCGCAGGACCTCGTCCTTACCTCCCGCCCTTCTGATTCAGCAAGCCATGCCATTTGTTCAAGATTTTGGTCACTCCTGGCTATAAAGTACATGTGTCAAGTGACAGAAGGGAAATGAAACCCCAACCTCAGCGTGGAGGGTGACAAGAGTTCTGAAAAGCAGACTTGTCATTTAATTCCCCACCTCTCCCTCCTTCTCCATCTTCTCCCCAAAGCCAGGAACACCCAGAGGCCACCCTGCTCTCAGCCCTTTGGAATACCCCAAAATCACACCCAGATATTATTGCACACTTTTATTTACAGAAAACACAGATAAAGCATTTCAATGTTCATTTAGCAAACTGATTCACTCTTTTTTTTTTTTTTTGGCACAAAGAAATATCACAGATGGACCCCAAGATCAATCAGAAACTCAGAAGATTCATCAGCCATCACTGGTCCAGGGGCAGCCACAGACTCAGACAGACAGACAGCATCACCACAGACTGGAAAAATAAACAAGGTCCACGGTCACCTCACAGTAAAAACCTGCCCAGACAGGCAGGGCGGGCAGGAGGGGTGGTTCTCTGCTCTAAGGGAGGAAGTGGGCGTCAAGGGCAGGAAGCAGGGCGGGAAAGGACAGACCCCTTTCCTAATTAGAGAGGTGGTCCTTTTGTTTTTATCCTCTTACCTTGCAAAAGTAAGACAGTGCAAAACTACAATACCCCGGCCACGCATCCACCAAAGCGCTGGCTGAGCCGCGTGTGGGGGTGCCTCTCCTCGTGGGTGCCCATGTGCGTGCGTGAATGCGTGAGTGGGGTGCTTGTAAACATCATCACCGTCCACGTAGAGCCCCGACACCCGTGTCTGAATGGGGTGGGGCCCGGACCCCACTCACACGCCCTCGGACCCAGTGCTTCCCTTCGGAGACATAGTGCAAATTTCAGAGACAAAGAGAGGCAGAAGGGAGCAGGGTGGGCGGGGGCTGCAAGGACACGAAGACTGGTGGGCGAGGGAAGGGGAGATAAGGCAACAGTTAGAAACGGTCCACGCTGCGAAAGCCGACGGGCCGGTCACGAGAAGGGGCGGAAGTCCCGCTCCTCCACCAGGCTGACGGCGGGGTTCTTGAGCTCCTCCTCCGAGGCTGCCATCTTGTAGCCCAGCTGCGCCAGCACGTGCTGGCAGGCGTTCTGGGCGAAGGCCACAATGTCGTAGGAGAGGCGGAAGCGCCACTTCTCGGCCGTGGCGGCCGAGTTTCGCACGGTGCCGTATTTGTGCTTGCCCAGGGCGGGGTCGCCCCGCGTGTTGTTCTGGATCCAGCGGGCCACGTGGCTGTGCAAGGGGATGCCCAGGAACCCGTAGATCTCCTCGGTCTTCTTCATGGGGTTCCTGGCCAGGTCCTCGTAGCGCACCAGCATGTACTTGCCCTTGAGCCACGCGGGCCGCGTGAGGCCGGTGGACACGGAGTTGGAGAAGTCCTCGCACACGGTGGTCAGCTGCGTCACGTCCAGGTTGTAGGGCTTCCTGCCCGTGCCGTACCACAGCCGCCACAGCCGGTAGGTGTCGCGGAAGGTCTCGCTCCGCGACGCCAGGATGCCGCGCGGGTCCCGCACCAGCTGGATGACCTTGAGGTTCAGCCGCGGGTCCTCCACCAGGGCGCGCAGGTCGTTCACCTCGGGCACGCGCACCGTCTTGATGGCCACGTGGCTGCGCTCGCGGCAGGCCTCGGCCGCCACCGTCAGGTTCAGCAGCCCGCACTTGCGCACGCAGTCCCCCTCCTCCAGGACCAGGTCGGGGGCCCCCGGGGGCTCGCACACCGGGCGCGAGCAGAGGACCCTGCTGGCCCCTCGGCGGAAGATCCGGTCGGTGGTGTGGTTGACCGGGGGCGGCTTGATGTAGTTCTCCAGGAAGTAGAGGTCGCAGTCGTAGAGGCTCCTCAGGAGGTCGCGGCTGGCGCCCAGCATGACCCTGCGGTCCGCGGGGCTCTTGCCCTGGGTGAAGCGGGGGATGAGCGTGTTCTGCACGTGGTAGAGGGGCTCAAACAGGTAGAAGACGTCCAGGTGCTGGTTGAAGAGCTGGCCCACGAAGGAGGAGCCGCTGCGCGTGGTGGCCAGGATGAGGATGTGGGTCTTTCGGGAGAGGTTATAGGTGAAGGTGGGGCCCTCCTCGCACAGCCTCTCGGCCAGCCCGGCCTCCGCCAGCCCTGGGCAGGTATGGAAGGACTTGGCCGTGAAGGTGCGGATGGCCGTGTACTGGATGGCTATGGAGGCCAGGGCAAGGAGGAGGACGGCCTTCCAGGAACATTGCATGGCTGGGCACCTTCATGGGGCTGCTTCTCCAAGGTGGGAGGTCTGTGAGCAAAGACAGCCAGTGGTCAGGGACCTCCCACAGTCTCCAGGGGACCCAGGGGAAGGCCTGTCCAGAACGCACACACCCACACCCCTAAGGCCTAAGCAGCATCTACACTAGATTTTGCCATTCTCTAGGGGACTTATGGGAGCTTCAGGGATCAGAAGAAGCTGATTCCCTGCACCCGAGATCTAACTTACCCAAAGCTGCAGAGGCCTCCTGTCAGCTCCTAAGGCTCCCAGTTCCTCTGAGGGGTCCTACTGTGCAAGAGCCTACCTCTCCCCAATGCCTACACTTAGGGAAGCCTCAAGCCACACCCTGCCACTGCCTGTCACCCCTGCTGGTGTCTCCTGGCCCACCAACACCTTCCTCCAGCCCCACAAGTTGGTGCTGTTCCCTAAGAAGTCATCTTTTCTGTCCACTGCCCGGCAGCAGCTCATCCACACCAGCTGGACCGGGAATGGTAGACAGCTGTGCCACACCTCCTCCAACTTGTGCATGCAGGTGACCAGTATTTCCAGATGTGAGAATCTGGGCCTTGAGAAGGTCCTAGAGACAACTGGCCCGGAGCAGGGGCAGGGGTCCCAGAGCTGCTGAAAGCATCCGCTGCCAGGGCCTGGGGTCTGCTCTTGGCCATGGGGCCACATGATCCTCATAACCACAGGGTGAACTGGCCTCCAAAAGAGATCTTAGCTCAGGGAGATGGGACCTGGCTCCTCCAAGCCAGTCCTTGGGGGGTATGGCTTAGCCCTTTAGCTCTTCTGTCCACAGAAGAGGATAGGGAGGAACCACAGGAAAACAGAAATGGAAGGTGCGCCATAGGCCCAGGCCAACCTGAGCATCTCGCAGGTGCCCGAGGGAGGCTAGCCCAGCTGTCAGGCCCTGACAGCACTGGAACTGCTCCCAGAGCCAACACAGCGGGTCTCAACACTTACCAAAGAGGGGCTGCTCAGGGCTGGGCAGTCTGCATCCACCAGTATCCCCAGGCCTAGCCAGCAGCAGTGGTCCAGAGGTCCAAGCCTGTGCAGCCGCAGAATACAGAAAGAGGGAAGGCAGAGGTTCGTAGGGTGGGGTTGGGTTCCCAGTGCCCTGCTCCCTGTGCCTTCTTTCCCATGCCCTGTGCCCCACATCTGACTCTCCATCCAGGCAATAAGGGTCCAGGATGCCCCCCCATTTATCACTGACTCCAGGGCCCCAGCCAACCCAGTGCCATCTCTGATCCCTGAGTTCTGACCCCCTGTACCCACTCCTTCACCTACCTCACCCACTCCACCCCTACCCTCCCAATAAGCCATGGGCCCTCTGCTCCCCCCAGGGCCCAATGGGCAGGGGGCTGGTGAGCCTGCATGCCCAGCTGACCCAGAGCTCACACAGCCCAGACTGGCTCTACATTTGAAATCAATGAGACAAGGCTGACCTTTTAAAATTCAAGTTGTTTGGTGATTTGGGTAAGAGAGGTGCAGATAGGGGGGCTCACCCCAGGCCTCCAGATCAAAAGGGCAGCTCCAGGGATAGCTGAAAAAGGGGACTCTTCTTCCAACCACACTGGAGAGAGACCAGCTACCTGAAACTCAAATGCAAAAATGAACCAGGGAGTGTTCCTGACCTTGCACACCTGAGGGAGACCTCCATGATGGGAGCATTATTTCAGTTACCATCTATCCAGCGCTTCCCAAGTGCTAAGCCCTTCTCCTGCATCGGCTGATTTATTCTCTGCAAAAACTGTACATGGAACCAGTATCAGCTCATGGCACTGGTTAGCGGGCCACACGGCCTGGAGCCCCCGGAGCTCATGGCCTGCGTTAACCCTGCTGGGAGGCTTTTTCCCTCTGAAGGGATCTGACCTTCGGCTCCTCCAGCTGAAAGGTGCTTGGCCTTCAAGCATGCATTCGATTAATGTCCCCAGCACATTCCTGAATCAGAATGAGAGAGAGGCTGAGCCCTGAGAAGGAGGTAAGAAGCCGGTAAACTGGTAAGCTGGTGATTCCTGAGGCTTCGAGCATATTGTCTCCCTTTGTTGTCCAATCAGTTCATTCATTGGTTGGTGGCTGATGGGGCGAAGGAGAGTGCTTTGCAAGTATTCTTCCTGCACCCTGATATTTGGCATGACTCCTTTGGGGGCAGGTGAGTGAATCCTCATTTCCCAGAGCTGCGGAGCTGCCTGGCTTGGTACACCCAACTTCTGGCACCACGTATGCCTTACAAACCCCTCTGGGAGGTCAGGGTCCTCACTCCCATCGTGTGGATGGAGAAATTAAATCTCAAAGACTAAGGAAACACATATAAGCAAATAAGAAATAACAGACCCTGGTCCCTCTGGGTAAGACGCAGGCCAGTGCTTCAGTCCCCTCGCCTTTGGCTGCATGCCCCAAGGGAGGAAATGGAGCCACAGGCGTCTGCTGGCTCTGGGGAGGTGACCAGAGCCTGCACGGAGATGGCAGTGGGCCTGCTGAGACCCTGGGGAGTCCTGTTTCAAACAAAACTCCACTTGCTAGCTACAGAAATGGGGTCCAAGTCACTAAGTGGCAGTAAACAGAGAAAGGGGCACAGGCCAGGCTCTTGGGAACTTCTCGATGTGATCAGAGAAAAGCCACAACTGCAAGCACACCCCATGCCACGCCAGCCTCGCCGTGTGGCAGCAGAGGGTGCTACTCCATCGGGGGCCGGGAGAAAGTGCTCACTGCTTAAAACCTGGCCCCCCTGCCAACTGCAGGTCCGCACTGCCCAAGTGCCCTGACAGGAACAGGAGCGCCCTTCAAGAAGCAGCCGGGCAAGGAATGCCTCAACAATAGTGCCAGCGACTGTCCTCAGTGACTGAGGGCTCCATTCTTAGTTGCAATGCCACTTCATTCAGTTGCATTTATTCACAGACATCTATCAGCGCTCCAGCATGACCAGCACTGTTCCAGGGACCACAGGTAAAATAACACCAAGGAAGGGCACTGGCGACCTTCCTCACAGGCGCGAGCTCCCTTCGCAGGCCTTCGCTCAGACCACCCTCACATCAACCCCATGAGGTTGCGGTGCAACCCACTACAAGCTGAGGCTCCTGGGGGTGAGATACCTTCCCGAACTCACACCTTAGGAAGGGCGGAGCAAGATCCAGCCCAGGCTGGGAAGCCCACATTCAAATCCTCTTCCTGATCCACTCCCTAGTCCCACCCTTATTTCACCCCCTTTGGTCTCCACCAAGACAAGAAAGAAAGCCAAACTCTAGGATCCCAGTTCTAAAGACAGAATGCACCCCAGGCTTTTCCTCAAAGAGGAGCATCTTGCCATCTTGCCCCAACTCCCCTCCACACCCCACCCAGAGAAACCCAAGGCCAGGGCCAGGCGCTGCTGCTCTGGTCGACGACATCACTCCTAAGAGGGCGACACTAAGAGGGCGCCTCCTGGGCACCGGAGGGGAGTGCCTGAAGTCCAGCGCAGGCCACCCCCGCCTCCCAGGAGGGCAGAACCAGGGCATGGGAATGGGAGGTGGGAGGAAGCCGGGCCCTCCTGGAAGTGCCCCTGCTCTCCTGCCAGCCTGGCAGAGCCAGGCCCAAGGCTGGCCAAGCGTCCTTGGTATGCTGGACACATCTGCCCTGGAAACAGGAGGCCCCGGGGCCAGGTCCTGTTGTTCCCAAGGGAGCGCTGGCCACTGCAAAGGAGTCCTCAATGCCCTCATCCCTCAAGCCAGACTGGGGAGCCCAGGGCCCCTTCCTGCACTTCCAGCAGCCTCTCGCATGGCCTCCTCCACCTCCAGTGGGCTGGACCTTGGACAGAGGAGCCCAGGATCCCTCCTTTCTGTGGGAAGGCAGGGAGTTGGTGAACTCCCACGCCCAGGGGAAAGCGCAGACTTCAGCCAACTTCCGATGAGGGCCCAGGTGGGAGTGGAGCTGTAATTCAGAGCTAAGGGCTCAAGACATGTCAGCCTGGTGTGCACATGTAGGGGATTCACCAGAAGTTCCTGAGCCTCAATTTCCCCATCTGTAAAACAGGTATAACCATAGTAGTGGTTGTAAGGATTGAAAAACTTAAGGCATTTAGTCAATGCCAGACATTTATGTATAATGATGTCTCTTGCTTGGGACATGGGCTTTGGTTTAGTTGAACCCCACTAAATCACTTGGCTAGATTTCTTGGGACCTTGGCTATATTCCTTAATCTCTCTGTGCCTCTGTCCTCACCTGCAACTTGGGGATAATTATAACAAGGCTGTTGTGAAGACTAGTTAACAGGTGCCTGGCATAGGGTAAGCGCCCAACAAATCAGCTAAGAGTATTATTACTAGTGTCTGGTTTGGTTTTGTCTCACGGAAGTACCCCAGCACAAACCGCCCTGCAGCCCACAGGGTCTGACTCTGACAGTGAGACACCCCTAGCCCACCACCCTTCTTCCAGGCCCCTCTCCCTGCCTGGAACTTTCTGTGCAGAGCCAACACAGTGGCTTTCCTGCTGCCCTCCAGTGGCCATATCCTGTAGTGCAGCCCCTAGCCCGGCATCTCTGCAGCGTTCTTAATTCTGAGGATGCTGCCAGTGGGAGCGGATGTTGCAGAACGCAGTGAGGTGTGATGAAGCATGCCCACCCCGGGCTGGCCTCTGCTCTGTGCACCCCTTCTTCCTCAGCTGCACACTGAGAAGCAAGCAGCAACAGGCAGCCCTGCCTCATCCCCAGGGCCTCTCCTCCCTGGCCTGGATGTGCTCAGGCAGGGGAAGGGACAGTGAACTGAATGCCACCTCGGGAGCAGCCCACGCCTCTGCCTTTGCCTGGATGAGTGACCTTGGGCCCATCCCAGCCCCTCTGTGCCTGGGTTTTTCCACAGATGCAGTGACTGGAGGCCTCCCAGCTCTGATCACTGGGGTTCTGTAACCTCAGAGAAGCTCACACCCCATACTCCAGGCCAGTGGGGACCACCCTCGCAGCAAATAGGGGCACCCCCATTGGCAGTGGAAAAGTCCAGTCATCTTCTAGAAGAAACCAGAGCTGGGCATCTCTGTCCCGACCTCAGCCTGATCAGTGGCTACCCCCATGTGGTCCACGCACCCAGGGGCTTTGGCCTCAACAGAGCTATCCCCTCCCTTCCTGCTCTGTGGGAATCCTGTGCAACCCAAAGGCCAGCTGTTTACCTTCTCTGGGCCACAGGCCACTTAGATACACAAGCCCTCATGCCAGATAATGCCATTTGTGCCCAGACCTCCTGAAGCCAGGCATGGACACTTCCTCCCTTCCCCAGAGGCCTAACCCTCTCATTATTAACATGCCTCTGGGATTATCTTTTCAACTGACTATATGGGACATGGCGCCACACACGTACTTATATTGATGTGAACAATCACCCAACACACAGGACCAAAAGGGCCAAAAACACACGTATAATACTATGCCACCATTTCTGATCTTCAAAATGAGAATATATAAACTGGGCGTGGTGGCGCAGGCCTATAATCACAGTACTTGGGAGACTGAGACAGGAGGCTCGCAGGCTCGAGGACAGTCTCAGCAAGAGTGAGACTCATCAACCAAGTGAGACCCTGTTTCAAAATAAAAATTAAACAGGGCTGGGGGTGTAGCTCAGAGGTATAATGCCTCTGGGTTCAGTCTCCAATACCACAAAAAGAAAAAAGAGAATATATGTACATATATATGTATGTATGTACACATATGTGTGTGTATATATAAACACATATATGTGCATAAATACCACCGCAAGCACATGCACTGAAGTAGGAATTGTAGGTGGCCAGAGGAAGGAGGAGCCAGGAGACGGGGAGGGGGGTGTTGAGAGAGAGGGAGGGAGGGGGCACGGTTTACACAGAGCTTTTAGTTCAGTTTTTTTATTAACTTTGGGAGAAAGAGTGAAGCCACCCATGCGCCAACTGGAGAGGTGATTGGTGACAGGGTGGAGCACTGAAAACCAGCCCTGGCACCTCCCGGTGCCTCCTATCCTGTCCCTAGGGCACTGGTGGCCAGCCCTCCCCTCCCCCACTGCCAAGGCATGGGGGTTGAAGTCACCACCTTCCCCTGGCATTGGGCTCTCCCTGTTCCAGGGGCCGCTAGGGACAGCAGTCCCTGGAGACTGCTGGGACAGAGCAGGACCTCAAAGGAGCCCTGGGGCTACAGAGAGCAGCTGCCTGCCGCTTAACTCCTTCCCAGCTCTTCCTCCCTCAAACACTTTTATAAAATCCACTGGGGATGGAGAGGGAGGACAGAGAAAAGGCGACTGAACCGCATCTTTCTGACCAGACTGGGATGGAGGGGTCCCAGGGCTCTGGGGTATCAGGAATCTGAGCAAGGGGCAGGAGCTGGACAGGGAGGGAGCTGGCCGGGACTGCGACTGCAGGAGGAAGTGCTTAATCCCTGGGTCTGCAGTAGCCAGCGCTGAGCCACCATCGCTGTTTGTTTACTTAAGGCTAAAAAACACATAAAACAGCAAGGTCTTTTTTTCCCAAGGAAAATGAGGTGATGAAAATGAGGCAAGGGGAAAACAAGGGTATGAAAGCCCGGAAGAACCAGGAATAAGGTCAGTGTGGAAGAGCCAGGGACTGGGGGCTGGGGACTGGCTAAGTGGGAGCTGCTTGCCTGGCATGTGCAAGGCCCTGTGTCCCATCCTCAGCACCCACCCCCTCCCCACAAGAAAGAGCCAAGCGACTTGTGGCCTCACATATGGGCCAGAGCTTCCTACAAGTTGATGGGAAAAGAGAAATATTTCATTTACATGTGTCACAGAATCCATGAGATAAAGATTAAAGCAGCTGTGCAAGAAACATCTGGCTATTGCTGACTCTGAGTCCTGCGCAAGATTTCCCCAAGAGGTCTCTGGACAGCTTCATGCCACCACGAGCCACACGCTCAAGCCCTCACACCTAATAAACCCACGGGACAAGTTTCATGGGCTGTATCCTAGAGTATCGTTCACCGTGGGCAGTATGCTGGCCTCTGGAGGGGATCTGGCAGGTCAGCCCAGGGCCCCTGGAGGCGCCAGCGCTTCTCTCTGGAGTCATGCCCACCTCGACATGAGCCTCTGTGAGCTCGGTGAGCCTTCTCCACAAAATCTGCCCTGATGTACAATCTCTAGAGTCTCTGGGCTCTCACAAGCAGAACCAGTACCTCCTTCAAGGCACCCCCAGTGGGTGTGCATGGTCAGCCATGGTTCCCTAGACGGTCACCCAGCGATCCCTGGTCCTCCAGCTTTTCACCACTGGCAGAGCTGCCCACATGCCTCTTGTGAGCTCTGGTCTCCAGGGCAGGCTACTGCAACGTTCACAGGTGATGGCCATGGGGACACCCCTGAGCATCTCAAGCCTCCTGGAGAAGCTGCCCACATTGGGGGAGGTGGCCTGGGCAGTCGTGGGGCCCAGGGTGTGAATCTCACCACTGTTGCTTTCGTTTTGTTACTAGGGATTGAACTCAGTCAGGGGTGTTCTACATCTCAGATACAATCTTAGCCATATTTTATTTTTTATTTAGAAACAGGGTCTCACTAAGTTGCAGAGGTTGGCTTTCAAACCTGAGATCCTCCTGTCTCAGCCTCCCAAGTACTGGGATTACAGGCTTGCACCACCATGCCCAGCATGGCTGTTGCTTAGTAACGAGGAGACCTCGAGCGAGGAACCTCATCTCTACTGGCCTCAGTCACCCAGGTGTATGAAATGGGAGAAACAATCAGGAGTGTTTCAAATGTTTGGGCTGTGAGACAGGACGCTGATAGAGACCAACCGCTCAGCACAGCGCTGGGCACAGGGCAAGTGCTCAGAAAGCAGGAACCACGAGGATGAGTTTGGGGGGCTGATATAACCCATGACCAGGCAATACTGGCCCGGAACTATGTAGACAGTAAAAGACCTGCCACGGCCTGCTCTGCTGAAGCACCCCACTGTGTGTGGCTGGGCACCCTACCATCCCACCTGCAGATTCCTCTCCCCTCTCCCCAGGGAAAGGAGGGCACCTCACTGTCCTGCCATGGGGTCCCGAGCACTACCTGGGAGGAAGGCTTTCCCCAGCAGCAGGGAGAATGACTGACCTCCCGGGCCCGGCACAAAGCCTCAGTGTGCCAGCTCCTGGGGAGGGATGAGTCAGAGGCCAGTTCCCTAGTTCTGTCTCAGCTGGACTGCGGTAGGCGGGACTCAGCCCGACACTGGGCGGAAAGGCCCCGGTTTCCTGTTCCCCCCAACCACCAGCCAGCAGCCACAGCCAGTCGGAATAGCACCGAGGCCCCACCCCCTGGACACCAGGGCTCGGCCATCCTCCTGGCTTCAGGGACAGGGAAACATGAGCAGGAGCTGAGCACAGGCAGCTGCTGCCGGCAGTGTGGGGAGGGGCCCCGTCTCCAGTCTCCAGCCACCTGCATAGGGCCCACCTGGCCCTCTGGGGATGGTGGCGGCATGGAGGGGGGACACTGAAACTCACCTTAGCCTTGAGGCTTTGGGGGCTGCAGACGTGGGCAGCCAGAGACCACCACAGACTAGGCTCCCATTGGAGGTTGCTCATTTTGTGCCAGGTGCCATGGTCACCTCATGAGGAGCAGGAAGGCTCAGGCAAGTGTGGGGACTTGCCAACACAGGAGCAGCTAGTCCGAGGTGGGGTCGGGATTCAAACTGAGCTTCAAGGACCCCACCCACCCCCAAGCCCTGGCCCTGACCCTGACCACAGAGCTTAAGCCCCCAGGCCACACCTGAGAGCAAGAGCACCAGATTGGAGGGGCAGGGAGTGCCAGAGCCAGGGTGGCCACCAGAGTCCCAGGACACACTGGTACCATTCTTGAATTCAGCATTCACCCCAACCCAGATACCAGCTCATCCAGCAGCTACTGACCGTCTCTATGGATCAACTCCCTGGGGTGTCACCTGGTGGGGACGGTGCTGCCTGTGGCCCTTCGTGGATGGTTTCCCTGGCACATGGATGGGTCTGTGCCATCTCACCACTTCCTAACTGAAGGGCGAAGATGATCACAAATGAGTTTGGGCGTGGGGGCAGCATCGTCCCTGGCAAGCTGCAGTCCAAACACTCTTCAGCTCAGAACTCAGGATCTAGGGGTCTTATGACCAAGGAGCCCAGGAATGCCCAAATCCTACGCAGGCAAGAGGACACTAGAGAATGTCTTCATGACCCCCTGGCCTAAAATAGTCTGGAATGGGGCATAGGGTTTGGGCTCAAGACCCAGGCAAGGCCTCCTGCTCCCTATGCCCAGCCCCGGCCACCAGCCCACAGCTGGTCCCAAGGATGTCCCGCACCAAACTGCCAGCAGGGCTTACCCTGTCACCCCTCTGTCTCCTGGGTGATAAGTGTCAGGGAGAACCAGGGATCTACCCCTTGGGCACATGGCCAATGGGTGAGTGTCTCCGACATCAACGGGAACCTTCATCAGGAGACATAATGAGAGCTGCTCACCGGAGCCCGCGCGCAGTGTGAACTGCCTGCCTCCCTCAGCGGCCTCCTCCTGAGCAAGCCCGGGGTGTGGACTCCAGCTGTACATGCTGCACAGGGGAGGCTCAGAAAGGTCAAGTGACCTGCTCAAAAGGGGCAGGGTAGAGAACCAAACCTGGGCTGCAGGGTGTTGTGCGCGAGGTCCTCACGACCTCCTGAACCATCTGAACCACCCCCACTCAGTTCTCCCAAACCTGAATGGAAACAACTAGAAGCAGCAGAGCAGAGGAAAAAGCCAGACCCGGAGTCCTGGACAGCTTTACCTCTCGGAGCTGCCAGCACTCGGGGAGGGGGGACCACCCGCCGTTCCCAGGACTCAAATGAATGACCAAGCACAGAACGCTCTTAGCAAGGTGCAGCATCAGTTAGTGGTACTTCCAGAATATCTGCAGCTGCAGACTTTTCGTTTCCTCCGCCCTGCAGATGCCTGGAAGGACAGCACCAGGGACCCCCCCACCTCCAGGGCCCAGTACACCGCAAGGAAGCGATGGGGCCTCGTCTTCTTCCCTCTCCTTGCAAAGGAGACAGCTTTCCAGATGATTCCCAGCCCACAGCCCTCCAGCTCTAATCAAGGAGCAAACACAAAGAGGGAATCTCTAAACATTTAGAAAACGCGGGAACCCTGTGCCCCACGTGGCACCGTGGGGATTTATAAAGAACAAATCATGCCTGACAAACTTGATAGCTTTCTTGATAGAATTACAAGACTGGTAGATGAAGGAAATGCAGGCAGGGTAATATATCTTGATTTTTAGCAAAGCATTTGATACAGCGCCTCGAGTAATCTTACAAAATTAATTCAAACAGATTTGGCCCCAAGCACTTGTCATGGGGCCTAAAAACAGGAGGGGGCAGGTCCCAAGGGTCCCGGATGGAGGAGGCAAGCCCAGGGGTGAAGGGGCTGGAAGGTGAAGAGTCTGGGAGTGGGGGCAGGGCTGCCAAGCCCCAGCACTGGGTCACATCTTATCTAACATCTTCATTAATGATCCTGAGAGAGGGAGTAAACAGTCCGTTAATGAAATTTGCAGAGGATATTAAATTGGAAGGTGTTGTGAACACCAATGAGGACAGCAAAGCGGTCCAGAGAGACCTGGGGGGAAGAACCTTGGCAGGAAGCAGAGCTGCCAGGGGGTGTGCGGAGGGAGGGGGGACTGGGCAGCAGCCTGGGAAGAGAGAAGGGCGTCCCCAGGGCTGGTGTGGAGCTGGGACAGGACACAGCTAGCTTAGGTTCTGGCCAAACAGGCAAACCCAGGAATCAGTTTTTCCATCTGTAAAATAGAAGGAAGGACTAGCCGGTAAGGAGGATGCATTGCAGTTCTGACCCAGGTAGTGATGGGAGCTTGGAGCTGAAGTCCACCTCACAGGACAGGGAGTCTGCAGGCCACCAAGGGGAGGGAAACTGGCTGGGCCAGCACTGGTACCCCGAATCTGCCAGGGCTGTGCTCCCTGGTGCTGCTGAGGCAGGCACCGTTGGGGTAAGCCTTCTCCCTGCCTCAGCTAGCAGGAGCCCCACACCTGCCCAGACTGCAGGGCATGCTGGCAGCACATGCTCCAACCCGGGACCTTGCTGGGAAGTCCCTGATCCCTCGCTGTTTAGGAGGCAGACACTCCAGCCAGATGAACCAGCCTGGAAAAGCTCAGGCGGTCTGCCCCACCCAACCCCTTCTCTCCATCAGAAAGGGCTTGGTCTCTGCTGGGACCTCTTCAGTCCTGTTCCCTCTGCACCAACCCCAAGGGGCTCCACCACCAACCTTCCCCCAGGGGCTCAAGCAGGAAGCCACCTGTCCATCTGGATTTGGAGGGTTTGTTCCCATAAGGCTCCTGATCAGGTGGGATCTGAACAAGATCCAGGTCTGCCTAGCACCATGTCAGAGCTCCTCAGCAACCTGAAATAAATGCTCTGTGGGAAGAAAGGGGTGGCTGGTTCCCAGGGGGGTGCGGTGCTGCTAGGGGAGGCGCTTCCAAAGCAGGAGGCCCAGGATCACCTGCTGGGTGGGACACAGGAGAAGGAAGCAGGTGAACTATTCCCCTGACTTAATGAATAACAAGGACACTTACTGAAAGCTTAACCACCATACTGTTCTAAGTGTGTTCTGCATCTTGGTGCCTTTGACCTTCACAACCCTACAAGGTAGGTGCTCTTGTGGTCCCCATTTTACAGAAGAGGAAACTGAGGCATTGAGAGGTAGCCATGAGCCTTGGCACCTAGCCAGAAGGTCTCTGGAAGGAGCAGCAGCCTGTATGCTGGGAGGCTCTGCAGGGGGGACCCCCTAGTGTGGGGGGAGAGGCTGCCCCTCCTCTAGGGAAGCCAGAGCCTCGCCCACCCCTCATCTCGCCCTTGGAAGGGAGCTGGTCCAACTGCAGCCACACTTGTGGAGCCTGATTTTACTATATGTTTCCCTTCTCCCCCTACCATGGCCGCGCTACACCAAGTCCTCCGAACAAGTCTGTTTCCATGGAAACCATACAGTGACTCAGGGCTTCGGGACCTTCTCTGAACCAGATTATGAATATCAAATGCTCCCTCCCCACACCAATGCAGAGTGGAGTTGGGAAAGTAAAGAGAGACCCACACTGTGCAAGGGAGGGAGACAGGAGGGTCCAGAGGGCGCCAACCTGGCCTCACTGAGGGCTGGCCCCCTGCAGACTCAGCGGAACAAAGATGGACCCCCTCCTCCAGTGTAGCCAGACACACACCCCCATGTCATCACCCTCAGCACCACTCTTCCACAGGAGCTAGGGCCCTGCAGGGAAAGGATGCAAGAGGGATGGGAGCTTTCCTCTGCATGGGAGCCTGTACGTGGCAGAGGGTTCAGGGACCAGGGAAGCTGTCTGGGAGAGGAGCTTCACTTCGGAAGCTGAGGAGGAAACCACTGGTCAAAAGCATCGTGACTACTCAGCAGAGGGAAATTTGGATTTGGGGTGGGGGCTTTCTGTTTTGAGCTGAGGAAGCTCAGTGTTAAGTGAAGGGGAAGGGGGTGATCTCAAAGCCCCAGCAGGGTTGGGAGGATAATTAGCAAAGGCTTCTTCTGCTTGCACACCCTCCTCCCCACCACCGTGGCCTGGCCTTGGGCCCAGGCTGCTCACCCACCAGGATCAGGGACAGCAGCAGGCAGCAAAAGTTTACAGTGCCAGGCTCCTGAGTTCTTGCGGGGGTCCAAGGCCCAAGGGCAAATCCGCCCCCTCCTTTCCCCAAGCAGCTCCCTAAAGACCCAGAGGGAGGGGAGCAGACTAGGTTGGAAGCTTGATACCTCCCTGGTGAATCCAGTGTGTGAGTCATGACGGTGAAAGCACTTTGAAAAGAAACAGGGTCATCTTGATCCCTGTAAGTGCCACAGCTGCTGAGGACAGGAGCCTGGGAACTGCTGCCCAGGTAAGGCTCTGCCTGAGACAGGCCACCTAAGGGGTTCAGGAACCCCTGAAGGCAGCTGCCTGGAACCTCAGCCCCCACCTGCTTGCCTCTTACACCTACTGGTCCTTTTGGCTTGTCAAAGCAGCTATGTTCCCAGAGAGGGTGCCTCATTCCTGCCCGGATCCTAGATCCCCTCTGCCCCCTGCTCCCACCAGCCCTCTGGAAGATGTTGGGCTGAATTTCTGTTCTTGACTGAACATACACCTCCTCTGCCTGAGCCTCCAACTCTCTGTCAATGGCCCCAACCCACCCTCTGGCACCTGGGCCCCAGGGGCAGCCCCTCCAGAAGCCCTCTGCTCAGGAGCAGCGTTTAAGTCCATCGGAAGGAAAACAGTGCCAGAGCTTAGGAACCTAATCCCGGGAAAGGGCAGGCCTGGGGTGGGGGAGTCAGCCCACGGTGGCACCTGAAATTAGGCCAAAGTGCCACCCTAGGGGGACCTCCGGGGTCTTACCTTCCTTAGGTAGCTTGGCCCTTTAACCCCTAGCATTCCGGCTCAGGCTGCTCTGGGCTGTTACTGCAAAAGCAAGCACTGGGTCCCTGGAGCCTGGGAGAAGCTGCTCCCCGATCCTACCCGGAGAAGAGCGGGAGGGCTGTTCCGGCTTCCCGTGGGGGGCTCTGCACCATCCCGCGGCCACGGCCCCATGGGGGCCCTTCTCATCGCAGCGTGGTGGGCTGCGGGTGCACAGCCGGGACTAGGAGCAGGAAGCAGGGGCAGCCCTCCGCCTCCGGGTGCAGCCCTGGGTTTGGAAAGTTACGGCGGGCGCGGGGACCTCAGGGTCTCGAGGCACCCTGGCAGCCCTGAGCCGAGCAGGCTGCGGGACCATGAGCCAGGGGAAGCCCCCGAGTGCGCTCGGCAGCAGAGGGAAGCTGGGCGCCTCCGGGGGCGCCGCGCGTCTCAAGTTTGCAGCCCTCCCCAAATGGGGGCGGGGAGGGCTGGGGTGGTCGCGGCGCTGGTCCGCCACCAGCCGGGGCAGCGGGTTCCTGTGCCCAAAACGCAGCTGTCCCCCGCCGCCCCCCACCCCGCGCGCGCACCGCGGGCAGCGACTGTCCCCGAGCAGAGGGGCGTCTCCCACCGCGCCCGCGCCCCTCCCGGCTGCTGCGGTGGAGTGCCGGCTCCCGCCCGCCCCGGGGCCGCGGGGCCCGGCCGGTACCTGGTCGGGGGCGCGCCGGGAGCCGCTGCGGCGCTCAGCGCCGGCTCCATCCTGGGCTCTGGAGTCAGGCTCGCCGGGGGCCCGCGGGTGGCGGCGGCGGCGGTGGCGGCGGCATCCTCCGCCTCCCGCGCCCTCCTCCTCGGCCTCCCTCCTCCCTTGTCTTCCTCCTCCTCCGCTCGCCCCTCACGGGCCCCACTTCATGGCCCGGGGGCGCGAGCCCGGGGCGGCTCGAGCGGCGGAGTGGTTCTCCGGGCAGGGCCCGGGGGCCGGGCGGGAGCCCGAGGGACGCGGGCCGGGGCCGGGACCCAGAGCGCCGCAGCCGCGGGCGCGGGAGCAGAGCGGCAGCCGCAGCCGCCGGAGCCTCACGGAGCGCCCGCCCGCCCGCCTCGCATCCCCGAGCAGAGAGCGGCGGCGGCGGCGGCTTGGGCGCCGGGCGAGCGGCGGGCGCTGCGGTCCCGGCTCCACCCCCAGAGCCGCCCGCCCCGAGCCGCCCGCCCCTCCCCGTCCCCACCCCTTCAGCGCGCCCTCCGCCCCCGTGCCGCCCCGGCCGGTGCGCTGGGGACACCCTCGGCCACCCGCGGCCGGGGCGCCACGCCCACCCCCCTGGCCCGAAAGCCAGGGGGCAGGGACGCAGGCTGCCCACTGGCACCTCTTCCCCCACCCTGAGGTGCTGCTCTGGGTGCCGCCAAAGCCTTCCGCCTGAGCATCCCCCGCCCCCAAAGTCCAGCTGGAGCCCCAGCCCGGCCCGGGGCCCAGCGATCCTCGCCCCTTCCCCAACCAACCGGCACAAGAAAGGACTCCAGAACCCAGAACCGAGCCGACCACCTTTCAGTGCCAGTACCCCAACACTCACCCCTAGCCCATCCTCTTTTCCCTGCGCCTTCACTTCTCGAGTGCTGGAAATGAGTCGTCTGCCCCTGCTCCAGTTGTCCCTCTTGAGCAGGGGAAAGGGATGGGTGGCTTAGTGGGACACTTGCTAGCAGCCGTCTTCCACCCGCCCGCCCGCGCCTGCCCGCTTCCTACCATGCTGCGGCTGGCGCTCCTAGGCGCACATCTGGAGCCTCTGCGGCCCTTATGTGAGGGAGAGCATCGGCTGGCAGCTGAGCACCGTGTTCCTTCCTTCTGGGCACAAATATTGACTGAGCATCTCCCGCAGGCCAGGCCAGCATGGGCACCAAGGACTGGCTGGTGACAAGACAAACGGACCCCTGGCCTCTCAGAGTGGAGTGGAGGAGCAGCAATGTAAACAAGCAGAGCAGTGCCGTGGGCTCAGTGGCCCTGGGCTGGAGGAAGGGCAGGGAACCCCAGCACTGCCCGTGTCTGACCACCACCTAGGCTGGCCACCCCTGGGCCTGTTTCCCCATCTGCAGCATGGGTGGGTGGTTTGGCTGGGTGGTCCTCTGAGGCTCCTCAACTCTGCCCAAGAGTATCCTGTGAGCAGGAAACAGCTTCCATCTCTGTCACCTCTGAATTCTTCCTGAATCTGATTTCCAGCTACAGCTGCCATCACTCCTGGACAGGGGCACAGAAAGTGACAGAAGGCTTGAAAACTCCAGGCATCCTGAGAAAGCCTCCTCGCCCAGGTATCAAAAGGGGGGGTTAGCACAGCAGCTTCCCAGGTCAGAGAGCCTGCTGTGTGCTTTTGTTTGTGATGCAGCCTCTTCGTGCCTCAGTTTCCTCATCCGGGAGATGGTCCACACCTCATGGGGCTACTGTGAACACCAGATGGTAAAATGGGTGTAAAGTACCCAGCACAGCATCTGGCACGCACTAAGAGATTAGTAATTGCAGCATTGTTACTGGCTGGATATAGGCAGGAATGAACCTTCACTGGCTCACCAAGAAGGAAACATGGCGCCTGTCTGTGCATCTCTGGGGGACCCCAGACTCACTTCATCAAGAAAGTCTCTCTCCACCCAGAACCAGATGATATGAAGGCCCTTTCCCCCAGGATCCCACCAGACCAATAATCATTTATCTTGGTCACAGTTGCAAATGCCTAATTATAAACTCCTCTCCCCCATCTTGACCTGGGAGCCCAGCGGCCCAGCCCCATAGAGTGGGAGCCGGCCAACATCCCCTTCCCCTGTGTTTGCCGGCAACAGCTGCAGCTGCCCTGGACCTGCCTGCACTCCAGCCGCTGCAGCCAGGGTAACAGGGCCAGTCCTCATCCTGGCTTCAAGGTGACCAGATCTGTCTCCCCACCTGCCCCCCAGGGAGTGGCAGTGTTCCGGATGCCTAGCAGGAGTGCTGACCTTCCAGAAACAGCACTTCATGTCTGTCCTTCCATAGAAATCCTGCCTCTAATAGTCCCAGGCTCAGTCATAAGAACCTCCCTTTCACCCAGAGCTAATCCCTTCCCAAGTTTTCAGCCTTACAAGAATAGTCAGGGTTTAGAGAGCTTTCTCTATCTCGCATTCTCAGATCCAGCGCCTCATTTTTCAAATTTTGGTGTATTTCGGGTGGAGAGGAGGGAAATGTACATCTGGCTGACATGAAAAGAGCCATGTGGTTGTAATGTAAAAGATGGAATGGAATTGGGGACTTTTTTTTGGAAGAATATTTAAACTCTAAAAATAGACAAAAGACCCGGTCTCAGAACACCAGGATTCTGTTCCAGTTTTCTGGGATCTCCCACATAACAAGCACAGATGTTTCTTAAGTGCCTACTGTGTGCACCGCTCAGTGCAGATGCTGTAGGAGAAAGGTGGGGGGAGAGAAAACCAAAGCAAAGGCCTTGTGCTCAGGGAATTTGGATTCCAACAATGAAGCAGCAAAGAATAGTTGCTGAAAATGTGATTGCATACAAAAACAAAAAAACATAACCTTGAAAGTCAAAGAAAGATGGAGCCTTGGAGGGCCATTGAGGAAGAGCTCCCTGCAGGAGGGGGGAGCGAACTGTGGCTTGAGGGATGGACAGGGCATAAAAGGCAGAGCAGGGCACCTGTGAGCACAAATGGCAGCTGGGGGGCTCACTAGAGGGATAGAAGGGAGATAATATTAATGGCTATTGTTTGAGGTCTCACCGTGTGCCAGGCACTGTGCTATTTGCTTCTAGTGGGTTATTTTGTTTAGCCTTCAAAACAACTCTATGTAGTAGGTGTTGCCATTCCCACTTTACAGATGAAGAAACTGAGAGCCAAATGGGTTGAACAACCTGCCCAGTTTTTTTTGCAGAGCTAGGGAGCAAAGGAGTGCCCTAGCTTCTGACTCCTGTGCCTGGACACTCCCCTTCGGCCACTTTTGGGCAGCCTGGCTCCAGTGGGGTGCCTGCAGGGAGGAACAGGGGCTCAGCAGGCTGGGGAGGGCCATGGCAGGTGGTGGGGCCTTCTGCAGCCCCAGACACAGGGACTTCCTGAAATAGAGCCCCAGACCCTCCTGGGGAGTTCTAAAATGAGATATTCCCTCTTCTCCCCCCAGCAGGCAGGTCCCTGGGGTAATTGGAAATCTGTTAAGGGATTTGGGGGCCTGAGATCCTGGATTTTTAATATCTTTACACTGTCCATGTGGTAGCAGTCTATGCCACCCACCTTGTTATTTCAGTCTGTTCTGGGAGATTGATGGCCCAGGCTTTGATTTAAGATCTGCTGCCACGATCCTCAATTTCCCATGTCTCACGGGGCTGCCAACAAGGCAGCAGGCCCATAGAAGATAGCTCCTGGCTATTCCTGGACTTCAGGCCCAAGAGCCCCAACACCTACAGAGAAAGTTCCAGGCACAAAAGCCTGGCAGGGGCATTGAGGCCCAGCAGACCTTTCTCCACAGGCAAAGTGAAAGGGATACATCCAACCAGGCATGGTGGAACACGCCTGTAATCCCAGAAACTTAGGAGACTGAGTCAAGAGGATCGCGAGTTTGAGGCCAGCCTCAGCAACTTTGTGAGGCCCCGTCTGAAAATAAAATATAAAAAGGGCTAGGGATATAGTTGAGTGGTAGAGCATTCCTGGGTTCAATCCCCAGTATGGCAAAAAGAAAAAAAGGGAAGGATGCTCCAAAGAGGACCATCCAACGAAAGTGCTGATGAGCAGACAGGCCCAGAGAGGCCAAGCGGCTTCCCCAAGGCCGTGCAGGTGAGCTGCCCTACAGCCGGGTCTCCCACTTCCTGAGGAAAAGGTCTCTACATACCTCCTGTCCCCCAGTTCTGCCCTGTTCCAGATGAATTCTTCTTCTGGATAAATCAAGGGACAGGAATCTCTTTGTGCTTAAAATGAAACAAGTACTTGAGGGCCTTACCTCTGGCCAGACATGTGCCGGGGCCTCAGATATATCTAGGCCATTTCTCCCTGGGGGTCGCTGGGCCCAGAGGTTGCCCAGCCTTGCCAGTTGGTGGCTTTTGACAACCATGTCAACACAGAACTCCTTTCCTGCCCCATCGGGTCCTCCAGCCAAGGCCTCTTGAAATGCTACCGCACTATTCCACCCAAAGGGCTTCTGTGAATCCCTCAGAGGGACATTGTGCTGCCCCCAGAGCAGCAGGTCACCTGAAGTCACAGCAGGCCATCTGTCATGTTCTCTGCTCTCTAGAAACTGCAGAGGAGGCTATTTGAAGCGTGGTCCCCACCCTCACCCCCCAGAAGCAGAGGGAGCAGCATCTGCCCTGACACAGTGTCAACTGGTCCTGCCAGTGACTGTGACCTCTAACCCCTGGCTTCAAATCCAGGCTGAGGGGCCAGGGAGGAAGGCCCCATTCCCTCTTCACTCTCTCTCCTTCAAGCTACCCCCCTCCCCAGAAAGTCTCCCTACCAATTACAGAACAAATTAGAGGATGCCAACAAACCTTGGTGGGCGGGAAGAAACAAACTAAGTGATTGGCTTCCGGTAAGTAGCCAAGCCAGGATTTGAACCCCTATCTTGTGACCTTCCCGCACGATGTACCTGCTGCCCAGATGGCCCCCAGCCACCCCAGGGCTCTTGGCCTCTCTGGGCCTGGCAGGTGGGAGGGCAGGGGTGGTCCGTGTCAGGGGAAGGTTTGAAGGGAGGCGCTGTCCCATCCTCCAGGCTCCATCTTCCTTCCTCTGGCCTCACGTGGTCCAGCCCAGATCTTGCCAAGGTGAGTCTCAGCCAAGTCCCCAAAGTTCCCTGGAGGAAGGAGAGGTCAGAAAAGGCCAGCTGTCCCCTTCCTTCTGAGGAAGGAGCCTGCTCCAGCCATCCTCTGAGGAAGGAAGGGGGTCCAGCGCAGCAGTGGACCTTGACTGACCCATTCTGCCCTGTGGCCGGAGAGCTCGGAGGCTGCGGCTGGGGACATCCGTGAGTGTTCTCGGGACCTAGTGCTTCTGCGCCTTCCCAGAGCTTTCCTGCAGCAGGAGCAGAGTGGCGGCCATGGGCCAGGGTTCTGCTTAAGTGGGCTCCCTCCTCCCCTCCCCACCCCACACACACCTGGCACCAGGATAGACCCTGAGACACCTGGCCTCCAAGCCCTGAGCAGCCAGACAGACTGACTTAAAGCAAACAAGGTCCAAGAGCAGGCATCTGATCTAAAACTGTGATACAGCGAGCATCCCCCAGCCCCCGGGGCTGAGGAGGTGATGGGAGTTGGGGGCGGACAGCAGAACAGCATCATGGGCTGCAATTAAAATTCCCCTCCCGGGTGATATTCCCAGGCCTCCCAGGGCTGTTTCCATGGCAAGAGGGGCCGGCCTTGGGAAGACGGGCTCCTGGCAGGCCTGGCCTGCCTCCTCTGCTCCTCCCATAGTAGCTTCAGTCCAGGACTAGACGGTTCAGAGCAGCGCGGAACCTGGCAAGGGACAGGGAAAGGCCTGAGCCACCCCTGCTCCAAGCCCTGTGGACAGGTGCCCAAACTGGCAGGGATACTGAGGAAGGCACAGTGTCTGGGTCCCAGGAGCAACTCAGTGGCATGCCCTAGGACAATAAGAGGCCATCGGGGCCCGGGCCCAGACTTTAGGGACATGGCTACCTGGAGCAGCCAGAAACTCCAGTCTGGCCTCATAACTGAGACAGGAAGACACTTGGAGCCCTCAGGAAGTATTATCCTTGTCTGATAAAGCCTCCCCCTGTCTCCAGGGCCCCGGTCCCCCATGGCCTCCAGGGCAGCCCTTCCCTGTCCTCTGCCCTGCTCTCTCGCCTCACCTACCAGCATCCTACAGCCCTCAGCCTCTTGTTCATAGGGACAGGCGGGGGAGGGAGTCACTTCCTGCCAGCCCCCAAGGCCACCCTTGCCATACCTGGCTGGTGCTGAAAAGGCTAGAGGCCCCTCTGGTATGGTACAGTCCCTGTGAGCTGCGGTGACAGGCAGGGCAGGAATGAGAACTGCATCCCCACAGGCGGGTATCAGAGGCAGAAGGACAGGAGAGAGGGATGCGGGATTGTCCCTGAGGCCTCACCTCCGAGGAATCCTGAGGAGCACAGCAGGCTGTGCAGATGGACCTGGAATACCAGCACACAGAAGTCCCACACCAAAGCCGGGCGTGGTGGCACATGCTTGTAATCCCAGTACTTGGGAGGCAGAGACAGGAGGATCCAGGTTCGCAGCCAGCCTCAGCTACTTAGTGAGGTCCTCCACAACTTAGTGAGACCCGGTTTCAAAATAAAGTATAAAAAATAGGGCCGGGGGTGTAGCTCGGAGCCCCTGGGTTCAATCCCTGGTACCACAAAAAAAAAAAAAAAGTCCCACACCAGGGAGTCTGGACCACAAGTCCTGCTTCCTGGGATGGCTCCAGGAGTCAGAGCTGCCTGGACGGGAAGCCTGCTTATAGGTGGTTCCCTAAGGGCCAGTTCCACTGGGGACCTTCAGCTAAGCTGCCCACACTCACCCACTGAGGAGGAGAGAGAAGGGATAAGTAGGGATCTCATTTCCACCTCCCTTCTTTCACCTGGTCCCCATTCCTGGTCAGCCCCAGCCTCTCGGCTCCGAGGTGCCAACTTAGAGGGCACCAGCAGGGCAGCCCCTACCCCTGGCATTTGGAGGCCAGGGGCAGTGTGGGAGATGGGAGGAGTCCTATGTGTTCGCCCCGCCCAGTCCCAGGCTGCACTGGGGTTCTTTCCCTTCCCCCCTCTGGGGAAGAGGGGTGTCCACGTCAAGTGTGGCCAGTTCTTGGTCAGGGGCCCATGGACACCTCCCACTGGACAGCCCAGCCTGGTCAACACCACACCTGCCGGCTCTGGGAACTCAGCCCAGAAACAATGGGGCCATTCACTCAGCCCAGCCTTTGCACAGTGACCCTCTTGGTCTGTCTCAGTGGCTAGACAGTGTGTGAGTATACATGTCTGTGCGTGCTCGTGTGCGTGTGTGTGTGTGTGTGTGTGTGTGTGTGTGTGAGAGAGAGAGAGAGAGAGAGAGAGAGAAAGAGAGAGAGAGAGAAAGAGAGAACACTATAGAAGTAACTGAAGAGCCCAAGCAGAGGCAGGAGAAAGAGCACCAACCAGGTATTTATAAGAATACTGTTAACTTTTTGTTTTTATTGTAGTGGAGATTGAGCCCAGGGCCTTGCGCATGCTAGAAAAGTGCTCCACCACTGAGCTACATCCCCAGCCCAAGAATACTGATATCCTTTATTAAGCAATTCCCGTGTGCCAGGCACAGTACTTGCATTAACCCCACAATAGCCCTGTGAATCGGTTCCCACAATAAGGAAACTGAGGTAGGGTTATAGAAGTCAGGAGAATGGTCGCTTTCTCCCAGGGGTATTGACTAGGAACTCACAGGGGCCGTCTGGGGCAGTGGAAGCGCTGTTTGTATTTGGGTGGTGTCACATGGGTGTGTACATGTGCAAACGTTTATCACACTCTCCACTGGGGAGTTATGCATTTTGCTGTCTGTAAATTACATTTGTTAAAAAATAAAAATGTAGCCGGGTGTGGTGGCGCACACTTGTAATCCCAGTACTTGGGAGGCTGAGACCGGAGGATCCGGGTTCTCGGCCAGCCTCAGCTACTTAGTGAGGCCCTTCACAACTTAGTGAGACCCTGTTTCAAAATAAAATAATAAAAAATAGGGCTGGGGGTATAGCTCAGAGGTAAAATGTCCCTGAGTTCAATCCCCAGTACCGCAAAAAATAAAAATAAAAAATAAAAATGTTGCAGCCATAAAGTGGAATATTACCCAGCCCTAATTAAAGAATAAGGAAGTTCTTGGTATATGAATACAGGTCTCCGAGATACTCTGTTAAGCAATAAAAGAGCAACGTGCAAAACATTATTTTGCAGATTGTATGCAAACACATTTTCATGTACTATCTATATATGCCTGCATGTGTGTGTAGCTCATCTCCAGAGAGATGCACGGAAACCACGGGTGCCTCTAGGGAGAGGAGCCACATGGTCAGAGACGGAGGCAGGAGGAAAACTTTCCAAGATATAGCCTTTTCAGAACCCATGGGAGTATATTACTTATTCAAAAATTAAGTGAAATTAAAACATATGATACAAGAGCCTGAGTTGCTGGTTCCCAAGCCATTATGTCAATTGCTTCAGTGCATTTCATTCCAAAGTAAACGGCCTCTCTCCACTCCTTTGCCTGTCTCTAGCCTGCCTCCCTTCCGCAAACCCAGCCCGGCTGCATCGGGCTGTGGCTGCCCAGCTAGGGAAAGTTGATGACTGGACTCCACCATGGACTGTCCAAAACCCACTGGAGCCTGAAAGCCGGGGGCTGGGCCAAGGTTGGAGGCTCAGAGAAGCTGCCACCCCACAGAACCAAGGGCCCCGTGGGCCCCTGAATGGGGTGGGTGCTGTAGGATTGCCTACAACTCCCTGGTCCTCCAGCTGAGGGTAACCCAGGTGACCGCCCAGCCCAGTGGCTCTTACCCCACTGTCTCTGCCTCCTATGCCCTCATAGTGTCTGTAGGCAAACCCAGCCTGGCCTCAGCCTCAGGAAGCTCCCAGGCTCAGAAAGGCTTACAGAAAGTCACCTGCCCTACTCAGGTGGGACAGCCAATAAGAGGAGAGCTTGTGCTCCTCGGAGGAAAAGAAGGAACGCTGACTACAGCCAAGCATGTGGCTGAGCCGCTGGGCTGAGGTTCCTGGGTTCAAATCCCGGCTCCGCCATTTCCTGGAACTTGGACTTCAAGCAAGAATCTTTATCTCTTTCCACCTCAACTCTTTCATCTATAAAATTAAAATAGTGACACCTACCTGTGGGGATGATTGTGAGGGAGACTGAGGCACAGATGACCCTGAGCCTGGAGCAGAGGAGACGCATCTTAAAAAGAAACCACAGGAGCAAGAGCAGCAGCCAGAGCTTTATTTATGAGAACACTCAGCTTCTCTGGTGAACAAGAACCGTGTGCCACGCCAGCCTGATGACCACAACCCGAGCAGAGCTTTTGAACAACTTACCAAGTGCCGCCCAGCTCCCAGAAGGGGGTGACACCAGGTCCCTCCTGGGTCCTCTGCATGAAGGTTGTCAGGAAGTGGAGGGGAGAACCCCAGGATGTCAAGTGTCTTGGAAATCCAGTTCCAGGTCTCAAGGCTGAGAAGCATAAGGCTTGTGGGCCAGGGGCCCTTCTCCAAGCTCCCGGGAGTAACTACAAGGAAGACCCTGAGGGGCAGGAGTAGGGGGCAGGGCGCAGTCCCACGGCAGCAGCTGACCCTGTCACCTACCTTACACCACCTCCTCTGGGGCCTCTCGCTCCTGCAGGTGGGGCCCACCACAGCGCTTTCAACCCAGGGCTGGCAGATGTGGCCTGTCTGCCTTGGAAGCCAAGTTGCTTTGGGAAAGTCACAGAAGCTCCAGGCTCCATTCTTCATATCTGTGGAGCTGCATGCTGTCCAGGCCTGGGCTCCTCAGCGACTGTCAGCACCTCTGGCTGTGCATAGCAGCAGAGACCTTGATCTCCAAAGCCTTCACTCAGCCCACGCTGAGGGCCAGCTTGCTCCATGCAGAGGTCTCACGGTGGGCGCATGGAGGTAGCCATTAACCACCGGCAGTCTGAACTGAAGGATTCGATGCGAGCAGAGCAGAGGAGGTAGATGCAGGCCAGAAAGGAAGGGACCAGGTGACACGGTGACAAATGCTGGAACCAAGGGGAAATTGAGCATCCTGGAACTCAGAGGCCGGAATTAGTTCTGCCAGGAAACAGGGTCCCCAGAAGGTCCCAAGTCCCCCAGTCTGCTCTGAGCATCACATCGACCACTCCTGTCACCCTCAGGGCAGCCAGAAAAGAGGAATGGAATAGCACCTTCGCTTTACAGGTGAAGCACGCCAAAGCTTCAAGAGGCAGGCAGTTCAGAGCTGGGCAGGGGGCCCAGGGCAGGCTGGCACAGGGAACCTCCCGGATCCTTGGCTGACCTAGCAAGGATCAGCCTTCTTCATGTAGCTAAGAATCTTCCCACCACCCAGAATCATTTCTTGGCAGGTGCAAACCATAGGCAGTTTTATTCTCCCCAGGGTAATACAGTCTCCCCAGACCCTAAAACAGGCTGGCTCTCACCCATACCCACCCACCCCTACTCAAAGTCATACCAGAAATATTTTTGCCAAAAGGTCTCTGTTAGAATTTATTCAGTCATTGAGTGTTACTGAGCACCTCACCTGTGCTAGGCACTCACTGGGTCTAAGTATCCCCTAGAACCTGAGAGGAGAATGGGGATGGGGACTCTGGTGGGGGAATCCAGGTTTATTGCAACCAGCTCATCTGGACATTCCAGAAAAATCTTCCCTGGGCTGAGTTATATCTGCCCATCTCCAGAGTGCTTCAACTATTGTTGTTCAAGTATTTTCCTAGCAGGCCTAGAACACACCTGTCCTAAAAGGGTCTCTTCACACTAGTGATTTACCCATCACCCTCTAAAGGAAAGACATACATCTTCTGAGGGGACAATCTGCAGGGGCTGAGCCAAGTTTAGGAACAGCAAACACACATCCCTGAGTGCCCGGGGCTCCCGCCCTACTCTTCAGACCATAGAAGTCAGGAATGGCAGCAAGCAGGGGCCTGCTGGCCGGATGTGAGGGTAGAGGAAAGGATGGAGAGCCCCGGGCCTGGGGCAGAGGGAGAAGACTGGGTCCGAGGACCCAAAGGTGGGCATTGAAAGAGGGTCCCTGGGGAAAGTTTTTGCAGTGTAGACACCTGCTTCCACCCACCAAGAGGTGGAGACCGAAGTCAATGACCTGGTCACAGGCGAGGTACAGTCCCTGCCCACCCTCCACTGCTCAACTCCAGGGGAGCAGGCTTGCTGACACCACCAATCCAGGGCTAGGTTGGGGGAGGAAGGGTCTCAAACCACAAAAACAACCTCTGACTCTGACCATGGCATCAAGGGCCTGCTGAAGAAGCAACTTTTACCCTCAACCTTCAACCCGGTCTGGACCCCTCCCTGCTAGGTTTGGTTTTCCAAGACAATCTGGGCTAGAGGCGCAGGGGAGCCCAAGCTAACCTGAAAAGAGTCCCTCCCCTTGGGAGGAAGACCCCTTACAAGGAAGCAGTGAAACAGCTGGCTCTTCTTACCCACCCTCCCCGCCCCCATCTTAAATGCGGATGGCAACAGTACATACCTCATTGGGTTGTTGAGAGAAGTAAGGGAAATAAGTGTATTAAATAAAGCATTTAATACAGTAACAAGCACAGTAGATACTCAATAAATGTCAGCTATTATTATTAGTAGTAGTATTATGGCTTTAAGACTGCCTACAAGGGGTCCATCTGCCAGCTCCTGCCCACCTTCCCCAAACTGCTGACTCCTCCTCCCCAATAATGACATATCTACTTGACTTAAAAAAAAAACAACAACAACAAAATCTGGGCTCCTGGAAGGAGACTCCATGCTTTGCTTAGAGATGTGCAAAGCCTTTGGAGCCAGGGCTGGCCAGAAGATGACAAGGGAGGAGAAAGGGGGCCCAGGCCCCCAGGGAGAGCTGCAGGCAGCCAATGAGAGCTAGAGGCAGCCCATCAGGAGCTGAGCAAGCAGAGGAGGGCTCAGACAGGTGAGTATGCCAGAGAGACTAGAAAGAAACAAGAGAGCCAAACCAAGCAGGTGCGACACAAAGTCACCACAGTACCTGGGGCAGAGGCCCTTGTTTCAAAACTGTTCTATGATCATGGAAAGAGAAAAAGAAATAAACCTCAACGTGTGGACAAACGTTCTGGGCCTGCAGAGAGTGCTGTCACTACACCCTGCAGGTTCACAGACAGCTGCCCCCAGAAGAGCTTTGGTTGTGGCTCTGGGAGTCCCCAGAGTGACAATTTGAGAAAGGTCCTGTGTCCAGGTACAGAGTGGGCTGGATTTTCCAGGTGGACCATTCATTCATTCAACACACAGGAAGTGCTCAGCGTGGGGTCATGATCCTATTCTACGGACGGCACTGTCCTCAGGGCCAGGCAAGCACATAAATCCTGGATTATGTGGCAGGCTCTGTGCTGGAGGGAATCATCCCACACCTTGGGGAGTGGGGGCAGGAGCTGGGTCACACCTCCCATCACACTCGTAGACAAGGAGGACACCAAAGTTTGGGGCCGACTCAGGCCAGAGGCCGAGGAGGCTGAGGCCCGCGCATCCTACAGAACTGGCATTGAGTGGGAGGAAGATTCTGTAGGAGCAATGGAAAGTTCTCTCTACCGAACACCTGTGATTAGCTGAGCACCGTCATTACAATCCACACTGAAGTCTGGAAGGAGGGCTCCTTCATTCTCAGGTGGAGGCTGACAAGCCGTGCTTATTGTATTAAAGTTTTAAAGCGCCTTCATATCTGTCGCCTCATTTCACCCTCACTGGATGCTCGTGAGGGAGGCACTTGTCACCCTCATTTGGGGGCTTGATGAACTCTGGCAAAGAGAGACAAAAAGTGGCCTCCCCAAGGCTAAACTATCCAGCCTCACACCCAGAACTGTACTTTATAGCGAATGGCCAGGCTGAGGACTTGGAAGACGGGTCATGGGGTTGCCCAGGCTGGCTGGAGGTCACGGCGGGCTGATGGACCATCTTGAGTCATCAGAGGAAAGGGGTCTCCTGCCCTTGGATTCTAAAAACCAATCACAAACACCCAAGGAAGGAGCCAGACAGACATTGCCTTAAAGAAGCCTTCGGAACCCTGGGGGAGACTATAGATGCTGACAAATCAACAAGGGTTACAGCACAGGCTGTTGGTCCTTCATGTGGTACCAAAAGAGGAGTGTAAGGAAGGATGCCCTCTAGGTGGGCAGAGGGTAGCATCCGTCCTAGGAACATGCTGGAGGGACAGACATACCGTGAGAAGACACAGCCCCCTGTATCCGGTAACTACCCGGCAGGCCCTCCTCTGGGTCAGGTATGGTACAGGTCAACACTGAACTGAGCCTGGAAGAACGGACAGGCCACTGCAGGTGGAGGGGATGGACCAAAGCAGAGAGTGAGGGGAAAGCCTGAATTCTCAGGCACCTTGGTCCAGGTGAAAGGAAGAAATCCAAGCTGTAATGAGAATGTCATCATCAGAGAGAGGCGATGAGGACAGCCCCTGAGAGGCGATTGATGGCTCCAGAGAGAATGATGGGTAATAGTGGGCCATGGTCAGGTGTGTGGGAACAGAGGCAACAGTGAGTGGGAACAGAGGCCCCTGACAGGTACCCAGGCCAGTGGGCTGGGGCTCCACCGCCTCCTCCACACTCAATCACTTGGTCTGACCTCCACTAGCCTCCCAGCTCACATGGTCTACAGGACTTTTCCAGGTCACCCTGTCTGGCCTGACACAAGCCCTCCTTGCTTTTGTCCCCTCTACTTAAGGAGCCAGAGCAAACAGCTACAGTGTCTCATGCCTTGAGGGATAAAGAAGAAAGAGGCAGGGATGCCTGAAGGAGAGAGAGAGAGAACAACCCAGTGAGGCAAAGAGTGTCCTACTACCTAAGAGGGGGAAAAATCCAGATTAACACAGAAACTAAACTAGCTCCGAGTTTCACATCATGTATCCACAGAACAGTATTACCAGGAATAAAGGGTTCTATGGTCAAATAAGTTTAGGAAAAGCAGAATTAAGCAGGCTTTCACTGCAGAACTCAGAGCCTTCAATGTGCTAATATGCATGCTAGTCTCCAAGAGGGAGGGATAGTGGCAGCACTTCCTAACCTTATTTGACCAAGGAACCCTTTATCACTATGGATTTCTCAGAAACAATGTTCTATGGATCATGCTTTTGAACGCAGAACTAGCCCAAAGCAATCCAGTTTCCAAGTTGAGTATTTAATCTAGTATGGAATTCAACGATCGAGTGGGACAGAAGGCAGGGACTTCCCACCAAGTCAGGCAAAAGACTGAAGGTCTAGCTCTTCCTCTCTTCCAGGAGTCGTTTCCTCCCTATGGCCCTCAGCATCCTCATCTTAATGACAGAGCCCCTACCACCCAACCTGCCATCTCCCAGGGATCTGCAAGGATCAAAGGAAGTATGTGGGGCCCCTTTAAAACTACAGCTCCACGAACAAAAGGGCCTAACAAGCAACTTCCCCTGGGAAAGGGAGTACACACTTTACCATATGATTTGACATATAAAAGCTCCCTTAAAAGAACTTATCTATTGTATAAAGCAAGATATACTCATGCAAGATAAAGGCGAGACAATGGAAGAAGAGCAAAGGTGAGCAAGAGCTATGACCTACTCAGCGGGGTGTCTAGGAAGGAGGAAGCTGCTGGCAGCCCGGAGCCTTGGTCTGGACTCTGTCCACCCTTGACGCACTGTGCAGCCCCGGCCAGGTCCCTCCTCTTCCTCTGCACGTGAGGGGATTGGGGAGGCCTTTCCAGCCCTCAAGTCAGAACTGAAGACCCCAACACTGCTCTGGGTAGCCCACGTCCCCAGGGTATTTGTCCAGGTGAATGCTTTTTTAAGGTGTCTAAGGGAAAGAACAAAACTATGCTCAAGGAGAAGCCCCAGGGGGCTGGCCAGAGATGCTGGCTCTGTCTACAAGTATGACTTGGCTAGGAAACTGGAGGTGAGCCAAAAACCAGAAACCAAGTCAAGGTAGAAAGTCAAACATCTCCCCAGCCACGATGCTAATGCAGAGGACTCAGTATCTCCCTACGGATGGAGATCTGACTGAAGGCAAAGGGGTAGAGGCCACAGGTCATCCTGGTTTGCTGTAGGACCCTTTTGAGGGCGATAGATTGTCAAAGTACAAGATGTTGTAGAGCCAAATTGTGATGGATGAGGGAGCAAACAGCATCCTTCTGACAGTCCTGGTGGCTAGAGGGATGTCACCCACCCTCCTACACGGAGCACTGCCCTTTCTGGCATTACTCATGTGGCTTTTCCTACTTTACACAAGAAGGTTCATTTTCCACTTGCTGCTTGGAAGGCTGGGCCACAGTGGAAGATACTCCATCTTTTTTGCACAGCAAAAGGGCATTCTGGACTAGAGACCCATGTTGTGTGCGCGTGTGTCTGTGTGTGTGTACATGCGCATGCGTGTGCAGCAGAGACAGTCTCCCTAGCCCGAGGCTCACACGAGGAGGGCAAACATGTGGCAATGAGGTCAGGAGACAGTCTCAGAGTGTCTGGCACTTAGTGATTTTGCCTGGGGATACAGGTGCAGACTCTGGATGACAACCAAGTATGTAATAAGGACTCCAGGAAGGGGGGTCTCCTTTCTGCACAAGTGAGACTGGGAGAGTTGGCTTGTAAGCCAGAAAGTGTATCTGTCCCCACCAGGCTTCAAGTACATGAGGGCTGTGGGTTCTGAATGAAGGGATTCATGACAGCCCACAAAATGGGTGGCGTGGTCACACGTGCACATCTGAGTGTGACAGCAGTCACGGCCTAGCGTTCTGGCCCCGTCCTTGCGCCAGCTCACCCTAGGACCCTGGCACACTGCTTCCCCTCTTTGGGATCTTGGTCTCCTCAGCTGTAAACAGGAGGCATGGAGCAAACTGTTGGAGCTCTAGAGGGCCAGAAAAGCTCTCCCACTGGAAGAGAAGTGTCATCTGCTGTCCAGGAACTGCTCAGGACTCACACGCCAAGAACCCCTCACCTCTGCCCCAGCCAAGGGGACTGGGTTTGGGGCTAAAAAGGCTGAGAATGGGGACTGGAATTTCAGAGCCAGATCTGGCTTGAGGCTGGGGTCAGCTCCCCAGCACTTTAACTCCTAACAGCCTCATAGGGGCCCTGGCCCAGCTCCAGGCCAGTTTCCTGGCTCCAGGAGTGGGGGAAGAAGGGCATTAACCCCTTGCCAGCCAGAAAAGCCAACCTGGCTCACCATAGTCTGTGCCCTGGATCTCCCTGGACCCAGGTTCAGAGACTAGAGGAGGCTCCAAACCGAAAAGGAAGGAAAGACTGAACTAGAGGGTGGGTCCTGAGCTCCTCTCCAGCCAGCCCTGGGTCAAGGTCATGGTGAAGGGACAGAGTTCCCCAATATAAACCCCCTTCTCTCCTTTCCTTCTTTCCTTTTCCTTTTTTTTTTAATTTTCAAAAAGAGTTTAATTGAGTCTCCTTGGGGAGATGCAGTTCCATCTAATTCAGCTCTTAATTAACCCAGCACACCCCAAAGAGGCTGCAGAACTACTCGTAAATTAAATATGAAAAGCATTATTTATCTAGGAACAGCCTTCTAACGGCTCTGATTCTGACGTTTATAGTTACTAATGAAGATGGATTTGCAGAGAGAGAAGTCAGAGAAGAGAGAGCTGACTGCCCTGGCAAATAATGGAGCCCTCAGTCCTCGGAGGATCCCCCAGGGCTTGGGGAGGCAGTCAGCTCAGTCCAGGGGACTGTGTCCTCCCCAGATTACAGAGGAGGGTGGAGGATCAGGACAGACTTGGTGGTCCTGCAGGCAGGGGGCCGGCCATGGCCTTCTCCCATCAGCCACCACTCTCCCTCCCCATTTTTCATTCCCCTGTCCAATCCTGACCTTTGCCCTCATTGGCTCATCTCTCCTCCTTGTTCCTATCTTATCTCCATCCCTCCCTTCTGGGTGACCCAGGAAGGAAGATGAAGGAGAGCAATCTCAACCAAGAAACCTAGGCCAGAGAGCCTTGTGATTATTGTCGTTCTTACAGCTTCAGTTCCTCCAGAAAAGGCTACGCTCTGAGTCCCTTCCTTTTCAGACCCTCCCTTCTCCCTGTGAGTCCCACACATGGTCACCATGGTCCCAATCCAGGCCAGGTGGAGAAGCTCAACTTTCCATTCTTGGAAAGCTACCAGAAGGAAGGTCCTGGTTCGAAATTGCTCTCTGGGAACTGTCTAGTCTTCATCTTTGCTACAGATGAACCCTGTCTCTGATTCCTTTCGTACCCTTTGGCCTCTGGAGAAAAGGGCGACGTTAGCTCTGCCAGGCAACAGGGGCCTCCCTTAAACGCTCAAAATCCCTTCTGGCCTCACCCAGCTGATGATTCAGAGGGCATCTGCTCAGCCCCCTGCTCTGGGCCAGGTGCAACCCCGGTCACAAGGAGGGACATTAGACAGTCAAGGACATCCACAGTCAAGGAGGACATACGAAAAAGGAAAAGCAAGCCGACATGCCCCACAGTCCCTGCTCTGTGTGTTCTCTTTCACCACAATGAGTCAATAAACCCAGCTTTGTTCACGTGCAGCGTGTTGTGGAGAGATGGAAGTTTCAGCAAAATTCAGGCCCCTGGACTGACTCATGGCATATGTGTCCGAGACACCTCTGCGCCTCCCGGAGGGTTGATGCTGCAGGATCTGATAGCTGGACAGAAACTTGAAAGCCCTTATCAGATAGGCACTTCTAACAACTAACCCAGCAGCAAAATGCCACCGAGTTGACCTTGGGTTCATTTCTCCCACTAGATAGACATCATCTAATGACTGGACATCCACTCCACTGGAAAACCTCAAACTGGGGGCTTCTTATAAATTCTCAAGGTAACACTAACTACAGAGAAGACATCTTCTACCCAAAGTGACAGACAGGCCACTGACTTCAGAAGCAACGGCTTCCTCCTGAGACTACACACCAAGATTAATTTAGATTCCCCAGCGCCCTTTTTGGTTCTCTTTACCATTAATCTTATCTATCATTGTACTTTGGCCCTCTCTATGAACTAACTAAAGGATTTCTCAGCACAACCTCCCTTATCTTAATCCTGTCATTTTTGACCCCCTGAGGTTTTCTGCCCCTGAAGAAAAAATAATTCTGTGTTGTCTCAGTTCATAACTAAATGTGCTCAAATTTGACTTGGTGACAGATGTTTAATAACTGGTTCCTTTAAATATTTCAGAAGGTAGCTTTCCTTCTAGAAGTCTTCTGATGCATTTCCCACCTATAATTAAACCCAAATTTTTACATCTTTAAAAAATTGGACTTTGACCCTATGTCAAGATGTTTCTGTTTAGGTCATTGTGACCCAAGAAGCAAAACTTAGCCCATCAGAAATGGAACCTGATCTTGGGGACCTTCTTCCTACATCAGTCAGTTTGTTGTTTTCAGGCTCACTCCATCCTGGTTGGCAGAAAGTGTTCGACTCTGCTCAGGAAAGCTTCCCACTTTGAGGGAGGAAAAACCTGGCTCGCTCCTGTTGGAATAAACAATATTCCCAATATAGTCTGTGCCTCACTGGGACACTGGGCTTACACATTTACCTCTTACATTGGCATCAGGGTTATACACACATACTAACTTTTCCTCTGTTTTCACAATGGTCTTTAGAGACTTTCCAATGTTTAAAACCCCCACTTCGAAAGGATCATGTTCCCCCAAAAGAATGTCCAGAAATTTCCAAAAAGAGATGAGCACAGGCTACCTGAGAACTGTCAAAGGGGACAACTAACTGGCCCTTCGTGCACACTGTGCAGACAATTCCCACAGAAGGAATAATTCATCCAGAAAAGATGGTCCAAAGCTTCTCCCCAACCCTGCTAGATGTCACCAATTATACCACCTCTGGCTGTGCAAACCAAACAAACTAGTTTCCATTCAACCGTGTAAGCCAGAGTCGCAGCCCTTTGTTCACATGATCACATGGCCCTTAATGTCTTCTTACTTAGCCAACGAGAACTTCACGCTACAATCAACCCTTCTTGCTGCACTCCTAGGAACACAACAGGCTCACACAGAACCACCTAGATATAGGCTAAAAAAAAAGCCACCTGGGTCTGTAGAAAAATGCCAGTTTGATTTGGGACACTTATTTATTGCCTGAAGTTGATAACCCAGGCCCTGTCTTCAGGCTCTGTTCTAAGAACCAATACAATGTTTGCTTCTGGTCATAGCCCATGTTGCAGCTGGCTAGTGTATTCTGTTCATCTTCATACCACTGTTCCATCAGAAGATTAAAATGCTGTGCTACAAAAGAGATAGGAGAGACTAACTCTTATCCAATTACAGACTGCATTTTAATCAGAAAAATGTTGGCAACAGAAGACCTGCATATCACAGACCCATGTGCTGTCGGCTAACTTTGCCCTTGGCCAATGGGAGGAGTGGGGAAAAGAAAAGCAGCCCCTGCCAGCTACTGACCCGGCGCTCTCAGTTAGTGTTTAGTGTTCTCCAAGCTGCACGCGCACACACACACACACACACACACACACACACACACACACACTCTGACCAGGCCTCTTCCTATGCTGGCAACACAAGCAATAGCTGCTGCTTTACCAATTATGGTGATAGCCTCACTTCATTCCTCTGCCTTCTGGATAAAATGCAGTAAGACGCCAATTGTGGAATGAATGCCTCTTCCTGACAGCATCCAATCCAAAGCCAAGCCACGCCTTGAGTCCTCGAGTCCCCAGACCACTCACATATTGCAAAGTCCTTCTTAACCCTCTTCAAAGACCCTCCATGTCCCCATGAGGCACATGTCTCCTTTGTCATAGTGAGCCAATAAACCAACTCTGTTCAACTAAAGGTGTTTCTGGTGCCTTCAGCTAAAGGGTGTAGACACATCTAGAAGCAAATGACAAGAAGCAGAAGTTGACAAGAGCCATGAGACACAGTTCTACTCAAGGAAATTACATGGCTAGAGAGGAATTGCTAGTTTAAATGCTGAACATGAAAAAGTCATCCTGTAAGCATGTCTGGATACAACCATTTGTGTTTGGGGCAGGAGCGGGTTGTTTTCTTTAAAGAAGTAGGTGATGAGGCTGAACTAAGCCAGGAAGAAGTGTTTTACTCAACGACATAATCGGGGAGCCATAGATGAGGAAGAGGAGGCATTGTCAGCACAGCAGAGCCCTGGGCAGGACTCAGCAAGAGCCTGTGTGGAGGGTGATGGCTGGGGTTCCGTGACAGATGAACAACGTGTACAGCCTGGGAGCTCAGGGTGGCTCACAGCCCCTGCTGCCCCCTTGCTGGCCCAACCAGTCTCTCCTAATGGCACCTGTCAACTGACATGTCTTGCAGATAACAGTGGCAGCCAGAGTGGGGAGACCCGCACCCTACTCCCAGGATGATAGGGAGAGAGGCTAGAGGGCCAAGTTCTCACAAAGCAGTAACAGAGTTACTACCAGACACATGCAAAAGCACAGAGGAGTGTCCAAATTCAAAAAGAAAAGAAAAACCATTATTACAGAAGAAAGAAAGTGGTTCGTACATTTGGGGTAGAATGCCCTCCACAGTGTCAAGAGTACAAATCAAAATCAACTAAACAGAAAGCTCTCCCCTCGGCAGGAGGAAAACACAACTCAAAGCCACAAGGACACGCAGGGACGTCCCCTCGTGGGGCTCCTGTGCTGACCGCCCCTACCCAGTGTTTCTTCTGAGTCTTGATCTTCACCCTGCCACACACCAAATACCAGGGCCGTGCCCAGGGCTTCTGCATTATAAAATGACCACAAGCAGAAGCAGCTGTCTTTTCACAGATGTCTTATGTTACAAATGAGGAAACTGAGGCCTAGCAATAGAGTGACAGCCATGGCAATCAGAATATCCTGCTCAGGTTCTTTAACGCCAAATCCATTGTTTGCTTCCCCCCAACAATGACGTCAGCTCAAGGACAGCTTTTAGAGGGCCTGCACTGGGACAAGCTTCCTTTCTCATTGATGTAGTGTCTTAGGATCACCCTGCAGAAACTGGTTAAAGCTGACGTAAGCAGTCTCCAGGGTGTTGAAGGCCTTTGCTATTAAGAACATGTCCAAGGCTGCATACAGACCTAGAGTATTATAGCCCACGGTCTGGTTGCCTTTTTTCTTTGCCTATAACATGCAGTATGGATACATAATTACAGTCATCAAGAAACTAAACTGTTGGGTGGGCTAGCACCCTTCCCCAGGGATTCTAGGAGTTATGTTCATTCATGTCTATAGCATTTAAAATCCTCATGAGCCACACACACACTAGTCTGGACTTTTTTTTTTTTTCAGACCAAGCACTCACTATTTCAGGTCCTTCTATAGCCATTGATCACCTAGCTTTCAGAATTTCTCAAAGCTAAACCGGACTATGGCAGATGCTAAGGTATCCCTTTGAATTCTTGGTTCTACTTTGGGGTAGTTGGAGAACCATCATGTTTTAACTCCCAGACTATATTTCAGGAAGTTTCCGGCAGACCTCAGTTTGCATTTATAGATGGTAGGGTTTTTCTTTTGTTTTTATTGGTGCATTTTAATTATACAAAATAGGGGATTCATTATGATATATTCATACATGCATGTAACATAATCTGGTCAATTTTATTGCCCAGTACCTCCCCTCTAGATGGTAGTTTTAAAAACTCAAGCTCATATCTTTTATTGCTATTTCTAATATTATGTAGAGCTATAGTGCTATAGGCATTTTCTATTAAAGTCACTTTTCAAAAGGGAGTTTTAGCCTTAGCAGTAGGATCAAGATGGCGCCTTCATGACATTGCAAGGCTCAGTGGTTTCAGTCAGCACTGTCAAATCCCCCTCTTGTCCTGCTCAGGCCTAATTGGACTCATGCCCACCTAACAGGATAGGACCCTCACTCTTTTTCAGGGCATGGGGAGGAGGTAGTCTAATGTAGCCATGAGCAGGTAGACTTCACCTCCTGATTCACCCAGTGCCTGATTACAGGCCCCATGCATTTCCAACAACCATTTCTCTGCATACTCATGCAGCCTCAGTTTTCCCCGTCTGTCAAATGGAAAGGGAATTGACTCATAAGATCTCTAGTTCTCTTGCTTCTCTATTGTAGTATGACTTGGATTAAGAGTTGGGGGTAAGAAGCGTAAGAGAGGAGGTGCAGCTGGAGATTCTTTTCATCAGATCAGCCTTTGCCATTCAGGTCCCTCCCTCCAACTGCGGGCAGTTCATACCTTCCTCCTTTCTAGCCTAGATTGCTGCAGTGGTGCTCTAAGAAGCCTAAACCATAGGAACCCTCACCACCCACCCCTACCTCACCAGCCTCTCCACCCCCACCCAGCCACCATTGGAAGTGGCTCCAAGTGCCCCCACGCCTTCAGATCCTGGCTTCTCAGGAAGGGAGACCCACCCTCGAAGAGCGGCTTCTCCCCACCCCTATGAGCTCACCTAGAGCCAGACCCCAGATACTTGCAATACCATCCTCTATCTCCCCACCTCTTCTCCTCCTGACCTCCTCCACCCAAGACCTTTGAATATTCCATTCAGTCTACAAGAACCCCCATCCTGCTTCTCCAATCTGGTTAGTCCCCTGCCTTCTTCCAGCTGGGCTCAGCTCTAACATCTCCACCCACACCCCATCTCCTGAACCATTCCCAATGCATGCCAGCCCTGGAGGAGCCTGATCACCTTTCCATGTAATTCTCTGCCAGTGTGTCTGTCATCCTCTCTCAATGAGACAGCCCTGGAGGACAAGGAGGTGTCCTTCACATAGCACACTGCCCGGGCACCCAACACTGACTCCATACATTGTTGTCAAAACAACTAATAAGAAAATGAATTGATAGGTTCCCCATTTAATTGGGAAGACTCATACACAGGAAAAGACATTGATAACTTCCAGGACAGAAAAGTGACAGACCAATTAGACAGTGTTTTAGAAGTTCAAAGTCAGGCATTATAGACCATAACAGGTTGTTTTGCCAAAGAATTGGAAGTGTTTGGGTGTATATAGGGAGGGTGAGGGAGGTCTGTGATAAAAGCATTTTAAGATGAATCCGGAAATCATATGCACTTGGATTTGAAGAGGAGAATGGAAAGTTAGAAAACAATTTTTGTCTACTAGGCTCATGACCCTGCCCCACGCCACACCTGGTCCTCCCATCTCCCCATCGTCTCCTCAGCTTGCTCCCAGCAAAGCTCCAAGCCAGACCCTAGTCCAGAGAGCAGGACAAAGTCTGTAGGCACTCACTCAAGGTTGGTGCATCAAAAATAAAATCTGCAACTTCCTTTTCTCCTTTTCTTTTTCCTCTTTAGACCACTGATCAGAAGATGAGGATTCTGTGAGACACTTTGTCCCACACCCCCTACCCTCTCCCAGGCCAGCAGCCGGAGGACCTCATGACCTTCCCAGAGCTTATCTCCCACCGCAATGCAGCCCAGCCCATCCTCTTTGGGAAGAAGAAAAAGACCACTGTGTTTGTGCTCCAATGTTTTCAGTTAAAGAAACTAAGCCCATCGAGGTCAAGTAACTTGCCCCAGCAGCCAAGACCAGATTTCCAAGGCCAAATCTTTCTTTGCGCTCAACCCAGAGTGAAAGCAGTGCTCATTTCTCTGGTTACTGCTGAGAATGCCCCATGCCCAAGCTCCTGCAGGATTCCCACTGCATCCCAGAGTTCACCTGTCCTCAGGAGGATGGCGGGAGCAGGTTGTTTGTCACCCTTACCCCTTGCTGTCCTCACAAGGCACTGACTGATCAAAGCTTGCCTGTAAGTTGAGCAAGAGGCAGAGAGCAAACCTTCGTGGCCCCTCCCCATGTGCCGCACAAGTGCCTGCGACTGCAGGGTGGAGGGACAAGGTTAGGAGCCAGGCTGTCCCCCACTGCCTCTCAACCTCCGTCCCTCCATGACTGTAGATTCCTCCATCGTGGGTGGACTGTGGGGCATTACCTTTCTACAATCCCCAGTGAGTGAGGACGAGTGGGTGTGGGGTCCAGTGTGGGGCAGATCTGAAAGTTGCCATCTGCTAAGAGGCACAAGCAACCACTGGGCGAGGGGCCTCACCTGTCCCCAGTTGTCTGTCCTCTCAATAAAGAAGGAGATGGAGTTCTCTTTTCAGATTCTATTAAGAAAATTGATCGTCTGTTGGACGCTCATCTATAGCAGGTGCTATGAGAGATTGAGAGAGTTCTAATCCTCTTGAATCCTCCACCTCTCTCATTCCAGCTGTAGACACACCCCAGTAGATGGGTATTTACAATAGGACAAAGGGAGGTCTTCTCCCTCCAGCACAGCCCCCCATAAAAACCCAAACCACTCCTCACACGTGATTCATCTCACACACAAGGGGGAGATCCCCCAGATCACTTTTAATGATAGAGTACCCTTGAGCTATTTCTCTTGAGTTAGTTCCAAGTCTGGTCTTGCTGCTAACTAGCTGTGTGACCTTGGGTTGGACAAGCCCTTGACCTCCACGGGGCCAAGTTTTAATTCTCTGAGCCTCCTACGGAAGAAAGCCTACATCCCTCGAGGGCACAGCAGCTCAGGCCTCCCCAAGCCAGTGCCACCACCCTCCCCAGAGGGTCAGCCTCTTCTCCCCAGTGCCCCCTTGCTCTGAGGCCACAGTGTCGCCCGTCCATCTCTTACAGTTCTTATCCCATTCTGAGTTACATCCGAGTGATCTGGTCCTAGTCTGCCTCCCAGCTTATGCCTAAGCTCCTTGGGGGCTGAACTCCTCCACACCTCCTTGGGAGCTCAGCCCAGGGCATGAAACACAGCAGGTGTGCAACATATGTTAGATCATCAGCCCGATATTGAATAAAGACCCACCATTGCTTCCAAGAGCTGCCGGCTTCCCTCCCTGAAACAGTCTGTTCAACACTATCGATTCCAGAATCAGGCTTCTCAACTGCAGTCCGCGGACCAAGGCAGCAGAAATGCCCAGCAAGCTTGTTAAAGATGCAGGTTCCCAGGCTTCACCACAAACCTCTACAGCTGGAATCTCTGAAGGGTGCTAACTCTGAGGGACTCCCCAGATCTAGCCTGGAGCTCTAGAAGACCCTGGAGCAGAGCCCTTGGCCAGAAGGGCATTGCCAACGCTTCCAGAAGCATCCAGGTGTAGAAGGGTGTGAGTCTGTACCTGCTAAGTATTACAAGTCCCTGGTACTTGTCTTCATCTTCCTCTAACCAAATCATTGATGATGGAAGAGCCATCTCCCTGCCCCACACCTCGTCCTTCCACGGCTGGCATTTCTTTCTGTCCCTCTCTCCTCCTTCCTACCAGCCCATCAAGAGGATTGGAACTTGCTCTCACCCTCCGTCAGCCCCTCCCTTCTACCCCAGGGCCCCATATCTCTTCTCACTGGATTGAAACAGCTTCTTCCTCCCCAAGGCAAAGAAAGAAGTCTCTGACCCACCTCGTCACTCCCCTGCCCACCAGCACGCCAGGGTATTTTTGTAGAACTGGCATGAGCAGCATTTTGAGTGGCACACTTGATATCGCACCTAACAACTTCTGCTGGCTGTCCAGGAAACCACCCTCCAAACCCCGAGGCTTCCACCCACAGGGCCCTCACGACCTTGGATGCTAAGCATCTATGAGGTGTAGTCACCATCACAGGACTGGGAACACAAAGGCCTAGACCAGGGGGAGCTCCAGGGCTGAGTGGCTTTGGGGAGGTCATGTTCCGCCCTTCACACTGTGAAGAACAAAGGTTTGACCAGATAGATGGTCTCAGGGTGTTTGGGTCTCGTTCTGGACCTTCTTTAATACTCTGCTAGTCTAGGGACAGAGGGCTGCAGGAAGAGAAAACCAGAGAGAAAGGGCAGGGCCCCAGAGCCCAGACAAGTCCCCTGGATGGTGGCTATCAGGACACAGCTTCACATTTTAATGGATGCCACCCCGGGGGGGGAAGCCGCAGGGCCGGAACCACCTGAGAGTGTTTGCCAGGAGAAGCAAGTTCTGAGCCAGAGTGAAGAAATGACAACAAATACCCCCAGAACATGGACGCCGGGGCAGGCAACATTCTGAGCACTTTACACACCTCGACTCGTGTACTCTTTGCCCCGCATCCAAGAGGTAGGCACTATTATTATCCCCATTTTACAGATGAGGAAACAGGTGCAAGGAAGGCAAATAATTGACCCAAGGTCACAGCAATGGCAGGTGGCAGAGACAGGATTTGAACCCAGGCTGAGTCCATGAGTTCATGCACCCAATTACAATTTGCTCACCCCTGTCACCGCAGAGGAGACCCAGCCTCTCCAACAGCATCCTGTCAAACTCGCAGGGAGGTGGAGACAGGCGACACCATTGCTAAAGTGCCATAGAGAGTGTGAAGTCTCTGAGATCTACAATCAAATGGCCTCTGCGACAGAGATCAGAGGTGGACCTGTACATATTTCCCAAATGGGCACCGCCAGCCTGGAGTGACACTGGCGTGTTGAAAGCCAGGTCTTTGGCAAACCTTCCTTTGCTCCCTCTTTCTCCCTGGCCCTGTTCGCCTCCTCATTATGAGGATCCCCACACCTGCTGCCACCTGTGCTGGGTGTGAGGAGAACTGGCTGTCACTTTGAGCCCCGCTCCATGACCTGCATTCTCCTGGCCTCCCTAAGCCTCTGTTTCTTCGCATCTGGAGGAAGACACAGTACTGTCTAATGACTTAACCATTTGGAAGGACTTGAACAAGTCCTCTGGGATCAGATGCAATTCTGCCACACACTCTCAGGCCCCAGCATCCCTGTGTGTGAAGTGGGGTTTAGTCAGGACTCGGGGCGCTGCCTGGCCGAGCCTAGCGCCAGAGTCACGTGCCTTAGGTTGGCCTACAGTGTGTTTAGGAAGCACTCTCCTGAGCAAGACCTTACTTCACATCATGGATGAAGCAACCTCACCTCAAAGTGGGACTTGGGGCCAAAGGTCAAGTGGGGTTCAGACCAAGAAAGTACTTTAGGAGCAGCTCTGGGCCACCAGGAGCCATCGTCAGCTGCCCGGGGAATTTCGCACTAAGGCTTAAACCCACTTCCCACACACACCTCCTTCTGTGGTCTCCCTGCCTCACCCTGCTGATCCCAACTCACCAGCACATTCCTGTGTTATGGGAAAATGCCCAGCAGATAAGTTGCAAGCCACACCATGGGGCACAATCTCCAGAGGACGCCTGGCCCCCCACACACCCGTTCTCTCCCTGTGCCCACTCTGCCTGCAAACTCTATTCTCTGATCTCCAGCTCAAACCCCTGCTCAGCCTTCAAGGTCCTGCTGGAATTGCACTGCTTTCCCAAGTGAAGAACCCCAACCAAAGTCCCCAAGGCTGAAATGGGCTGCCTGTTCCTTGAAACTCCCATGAGTATGTCACAGCTCTCGCGCACTATGCCCTAGGAATGGGTACCCGCCAAGCCTCCCCATCAGATTCTGTGCTTCTTGAAGAGAAACCATGCCAGGCCCTCTTCCTGGCCTGCTCATGATCCAGCCCGGGCCTGGACGGGCGGTAGGCACCCGATATACACTTGATAAATGGACAGGAGCAGGAGACGCACACGGGTGTGCTCTGGTCACACACACACAAGTTGGCCAATGGCCGAGGCTGGTTTCCCTGAGGAAGCCAGACAAGAGTATTTCTCTACATCAGGGACTCCTGACGCTTTCAACATCACCTCAACAATGCTGTGTCCACTTTTTCCTTTTAGATCCAGACCCCAGGCCTCTCTAAAAACGTGGATCCCCTGCCCAGTAGATGACTGGGACTCACTGGGACTTTAAGCAGTATCTGCTTAGAGGCAAGCATGAGGCTTTCCTTAATCAGCACCTGTTTCTTGGGATAACTGGAAGAGGCTCCTGGGGCTGCATGGGGAGGAGCCGGAAGACAGAGCCCCAGGCCTCCTGTGTCTTACTGAGGTTTACCTCTTCAGCTTGAGCTGAGAGTTTCTGCCTGGCCATGGCCAAGGTGTCTTGGTTCTAGAGCATATAAACCAATCCACGTTTAGCAGAATGTGGCAAGAGAAGCCACCTCGACCACAAGTCAGCTAAGTGGTCCCCTCGCTGCAGGGGCCTTTGATTTAGCAGCATTGCTGGGGTGGAGGGAGTTGGTGCTGAAAAGGCCCTTTCTCAAAAATCTCTCCCTGTCCACTTGCAAAAGGAGGGACAGGCCACAGGAAAACACTGGATACCTCAGAAAAAAAGGGAAGGGTGAGGACTTTGGGCAGTTTTGTCCAGAGCTAGCCATTCAGGGGTATCTAGATTAAGATCTGCCATCCCATGGAAATGCTGCCCAGGTAGAAACAACTGGAGAAAATAACTCTCCAGAGACAGAAGTTACCCATGCGCAATAAGGCTCCTATACTGAGTTCATAATGGTAAAAAACTATTACCAAAATGTCTGGTCAAAGTCGAATGGTCAAATAAATAGTGGCAACTCGTTGGGATAGATTATTAGTATGGTAAATATTTTTGGAGAATTCTAATGGCATATGGAAACGCATATGCCATAGAGAAAAGGCTTGGCCTAATGCTCTATATACAATCTATGTTGCTCAAATGGGTAAAGCACCAGATCAGGAAAAAGAAACCAGATCACCGTGCTGTGTTATCTCTGCGCAGCCAGGTTCCAAGTTTATTCTCCTCTGGATTCTTCTGCATACATGTTTCCAAGTTCCTTTTATCATACAAAAAGGAAGCAAAGAGAGGCAGGGAGGACAGTGTGCTTGTTAGAAGGAAAAGAATGGGCAGAGGAGAGAGATTGGCAGGGCACCCGTGTCAACAAAGAACAAGAGTTTGCTCACTGTCCCCAGCTTCCCTGGGAGGGATTAGACCAGTGTCAGTCACCTCAGAGACTACCAAACTGGGGAGCAAGGACAGGCCACACACTGGAGGCAGGAAAAGGGTGGCCCGGGATCCATCCCCAACCTAGAGCGGAAGTGAAGAGTCTAGACAAAGGGAGGGACTCTGGTCCCCACTTCTGCAGTGTCTGGGCCCCAGCCCTCTCTGACACATGCTAGGACAGAATGCCCCCCCATCGCCTGGAGCCATGTCCCAGCTGAGCAGAGCAGGTCCCTAAGGACCAGCTCCACTCTTCATGAGCACACAGGCAAGCGTGTGCGCATCTCATGGTCCTGCCGCCTCCGCTCTGCTTCCTTTCCCTCACACTGCAATCAGGGAGAAGAGCTGGTCAGCTAAGGCCGCCGCTGTCTGGCAACTTCCCCACCCGTTCTCCTGCCCCCACTCCCAACCAGTTCGTGGGTCTGGTTTCTTTTTCTCTTCCACCCGGGCCAGCCCCCCAGGTGTCTCCCAGGTGCCTCCCTCCTCCAGTGCCCCTTGCGGCGCTCTGCAGCCATCCTCTTTCATCCACTGGATGTGCTATCTCTCAGCACCACCTGCTGCCCATTCCATCTCCACCATTGTCCCTTTCAATTTCTCGAGTCCCCTGGGCCTGGCTCCTTATCAACACTGTGCCTGTCCAGTGTCTATCTTTGGAAGGTAAGAATTGAAGAGTCAGAGGACAGACTCAGTCCTTTTCCCCAGCCTCTTTCTATAAAAACCACAAAATGTTAAAATTGGAAGAGAACTCTGCAGATGTTCTGGCCAGCCCCCCTCTGCCTGTGCCAGGCCCCGGTTCTGTTCCCAAGACTCTGGGGCAAAGACAGCAACTACAGGCCTCCCCTCAAATGTCCCCGTGTCCTCCAAGCTCCCGCAGGATCCAGCCTTCTCTTGCTCTACAATATTGGAGGCTCAGAAATGTGCAGGGAAGGTGGGGAAGGCCATCCACCCCGTGCAGGTATGCAGGAGGAGTGCCCAGAGGGTGCCAGGAAGAGACTGATACGATGCCCCACCCAGGATCTCTCCCATCCCCGAGTCACTAGCGCTACTGGAGCCTCTTCTCTTCCAGTTACTTCCCTATGAAGCCCATCACTCCTCCCAAAGGATAAGAGAGCTTGCCCCAGATATTCTCCTAACTCTCTTAGCTGGCTATCCAGTTTCCTGGACTACAAATGCTTCAGGTCTCTTCCTATAAAGGACCAAAACTCAAAACCATCATGAAGAAAAACTACACAACTATTTTAGGGCAAGGGGCTCCTACCCACCCCTCACATCCTTTTGCTCAGGAGACCACCTAGAGTGCCAGCCCAGGAGTGGGAGTCCCAAGAAAGGCAAGGTGCTCTAGAAAGGAGGGAGCATCTTCCTCCCATCATCTCTTCCATTCCTCTATCTCCAAGGAGGCGCGGCTCCTCTTGACCATTCCTGTGCTTCGTTCTCAGCAGGCCCAGAGGAGGTGCCGCACTGTTGGGTCCTTAGTTCAGTGGAAAAGTAGGAGTAATGAGGGGGCGCTATCTTGTTGCCTGATCTCTCCAGACTGCGTGTGGCTGCAAGGAGAGACCACACGGGCACTACCAAGACAAGCTGTCGTGAGAGTCTAATGCAGGCCTTGCCATGGCTCCCTGGCAACCCAGGAGTTTAAGTCTAGTGACTGAGAAGAACAGGCCTGTGCATCGGCTGGCACTGGAAATACCCGTCCTCCAAAAACAGGAGTTTGAAGGGGCTCCAAGCTTGGAGACAAGGAAAATTAAAAAGGAGGACAAAGAGGAGGAAGGCAAGCAAGAGGGAAAAAAGGATTTGGCAGTTCTCTCCATGAGGCAGCCAGTTATTGTGTCTGATCTGGGGGCATTGTCCACCCCGAGCTCAAGGAACGCCCACTTCCTCCCTCCTCACCTCAGGAAGCAGCTGAATGGAAAATGGAAAGAGCTTTAGCACCAGAGGACAGAGGCTCCAAGCCTCACTCCATTACTTCTTAAGCTGTGTGATCTCCAGAAAATTACTTAAATTCTCTGAGCCTTGGTTTTGCCATCTATAAATGAGAGATACTGACACCTCAAAGTGTTTCATGAAAGCTAAATGTGATAGAATATAAAGATTTCAAACTCTTCCTGGCCTATAGCAAACATCCAGTTTTTAAAAGTAGGTAGTTCTCCTTTAAGCTGTGTAAATACTGGATCTCCTCCAACCTCAAAGCTATTTAGCTACTTGCTCCCCTTTAAGTCAAGCAAAAGCATCCCGAGAGGCACAGGGGTTATGAGAACAGCCCGCTCATTCAATCATTCATTCATTCATTCAACTATTATTCATTGAGTACCCCGCTGTGTCATGCCAGAAGAAGATAACCTTGAACCAAATGAGGTGCCCACCATCATTCTAGCTGCAGAGGAGAGAAAATAAGGAGGTGAGAATATAAAATGCCAGTCAGTGATAGGGCTATTTTTAAAAAATAAAGCATGGTAGGAAGAGAGAGACGGACTTTTCCATAGGGTGGCGGGAATTCTCTGGAGAGGTGGTATTTCTAGACACCTGAAGAAGCAAGGCAGCTGGCTATGTGGTTACCTGGGGGAAACAGTCCCCAGGGGACAGGGCAACATTCCGGATGATAACACGCCCCAGCGAGGGCAGCAGACACCAACTACTATGGGGCTGAGCTCATGGGGAGCAGCACCTCCACCCGACAGGGAGGACCACCAAAGGCTCACAGAGACCAAGGCATTGAGATTGATCTTCGAGACCTTCGGGGAGGGGGCGGTTAACAGGCTCCATGGAGGAGGAAAAGGATTCTGGGCAGAGGGCTCCACCTCTCACACTTTCGGAGCCTAGCTCGCCACTGCCTCTTGGTTAATAAAAGAAGAAACAGAAGTGCAAAGTCCACCACCAGTTAGGAGTGAAGTCAGGACATGAGCCTGTCCCCCTGAAGTCAGTCAAGAGCTTTATTAACAGGACTTGTCCTTATCCTTATTATTCATAATACAAGCAAGTCGGTTCCCCAGGGAGACTGCCGGCTCTCTGGAGGCAGAACCCATTTCTTGCTGGTCCCCTCCCAGAGCCTGTCGTAGCTCTAGAAAAAGAGATGATGAGTAGTTCTTGTTTTGACTTGAACCCGCATGTACCTCGCAAGCCACAGTCACCCTCACTTTCCGCTCTCACCAGACCCAGGTACTCTACACGATGCCCTCCTGAGCACAGGCGCGGGGGCCCCCCAGACCCAGAGGATGACCTGCCCGCTGCCTGCGTCCACTGACACTCAGCAGCCCCTGCCCAGAAATTCTGCCCCAACCTTGTTCCACCTTTGTTGGAATCCCTGAGCATCCCAGCTACCAGACAGCCAAGCATCGTGTGGCAACTCTGCAGAAGTGCCACACATGGTGATTAATGCTATCTCCTAGCAAGTAATTATAATTAATGCAGAATATCAAATCAGGAAATCAGGCATTATTAGGAGGAATTAGCTATTTATTTTCATTTTATGCTCTGCTTCCCCACCACACCCCACACCTCCTACTCCTCTACCCTACCCCAGCCCACCTCCAAAACCACACCTCCTGTCTCCCAGGCCCAGGTCAGAGCTGGAGGACAGGAAGAGTTCAGCTAAAACTTCATTCCTTCCCTACATGTGTAATGAGCACCTACGTTCCAGGCCCTGAAGTCGACACTAAAGACACAAAGATGGCAGTGCCCACTCCCAGGGAGCTGATCAGCTGGTGGAAAGCAGGCAACGCGGGCGATTCATTGCAGGGAGGGACCAGCAGCTGCAGTAGCAGCTCAGGAGAAGGAGCTCCTGGGGCGCTGCCTGACAGGGCTGAGGAAGGCTTTCAGAGGAGGTAGCATTTGAGCTGGGCCTGGAAGGATGGACAGTGGATTTCCAGGTGAGCAAGAAGGTTAAAGGTATTTCAGACAGAAACACTAAGATACAAATGAGCAAACAGTGCAGATAGGGGATTGGGGAGACAGAAGGCTGGGCAGAGAGGCTGCGGCTAAGCAGGAAGGGCTGCCTGCTGTTAGTCCACAAGGGCTGGGAAAGCCAAGAAAAAAAACAAGTAATCCATGAGCAGAAATGGTCAGGCCCCTCCTCTGGGCCTGCTGAGAACAAAGCACAGATGGTGGGCCAGACCCAGGAGGTGAGCCCCGGAGCCAGGGCCAGGGGACAGAAGAGGTGAAGCGAGAGCAGGTGGCCGTGACAAGGATGTCAAGAGAGACCCAGGGTGGAGTGATGGGGCACTGTACTGGTTCCTCCAGCTCCTGAAGCCTCTAGGTTTCTGGTCATGGGGGAAATGGTCAGAGATATTTAGTTTGAGGACAAGAAGAAAAGCGGAGTCAGAAATTAGTTATTAGACTATAGGCTCCTGGACAGGAGAGGCAACAGGTGCAGCATGTGCTCCATAGATTTGATGGTTAGGTGACTGCACGATCAACAAATCCGGCAGCAAGGTGAAGAGCTCCCGGCAGCAGATGGAGACTAGGAAACAGGACCAGCAAGGATGCTCTTGCAGTGTTCCTGAAAGTCATGGTGAGGCAGTGATGTAAAGACTTAAGTAGACATCCTCGGCCCTGGTCAGGGGAAAAATACATGGATCATCCTCAAAGGGAGGAAAAGATTTGGAAAACATTCTGAAGGAAGAACCAGCAGAGAAATCTGGCAAAACTAATCAAAACAGGCTCCCAAAATGTCCATGGTCCTCACCCTGCTGCTTTGTCTCAGGAAAGTACAAACAGGAGAGCTGCTCCCCCCAGGTCACCACAGTGGCCCTCTGGGGGACAGCACAGTGTGGAATTCTGCAATCCAAATCACTGTAGATTAAAGAAGGAATTGAATCCAGCAGGCCAGCTTCAAGCAGCTAGACTTAGATGCAGAAGCAGTGTCTTGAGAATGAGGAAGCTTGTGAGCAATCTGGAAAACAGCAGCGGGGCTAAGGTCTCGGGCTGAGGAGCAGATGGCCCTGGAGCCTGGGGGCCAATCACGTGGGAGGTGGCCTCCAAGTAGATACTTTAGAAGCCACAGCAGGCTGGGCCTGGCCCATCTGACCAGTTTCTCTGGATCCCCAGAGCCTCCTCCCAGGTTGAAGGGCCATGATAATGTCTGCAAGGACATCAGGACTAGGGACTCTGAAGTTGTCCTCACTGCTGATGTCACTCACCCCTTTAAGATTGCACGTGCAAGACCTGATTACAAGTATACTTGACACTGAGACCCCATGGAATTCCCACCCCAAGTTATCTAGCCGGACACACGGGTGTTCAGGTAGTTGTGGTCTCTCATTGGCCAGTGTCCTTCTGATCTTCATAGCAACTCAGGCCCCTGCATTTGAGTGTAGCTTAGCTATCTTATAGCTCCTTTGCTGAGTATCCAAAACATTAGTTCACAGATCTCTACCTCTGATCCTAAAAGAAAGTGTTACCTCCATTTTTCAAATGAAGAAGCATGTTCAGAGAAGTGAAACAACTTTGCCCAGTGTTACACAGTGACACCCAGGGCTCAAACCCAGATCTGATCAGATACCAGGTGCCTTTGACTCATCCTGCCTGCCTTGGTTGAGGTGTAAATAACAATGATGGCCCAAACTCTACTCTGGATGAAAATAATAGAAAGTCCATTTTCAATTGGCTCTGGCTTTGCCCAACCACAAAGAAAATTAGCTTTTCTTGGGTAAATATCATGTGCCACAACATTATCCTCACCTGTCAACATGCTTTGTTTCATTTTAGATCCCTCTGTTCTAGACATTTCTCTCTAGCCTTGGAGTTCCTCTCATTTTAGAGCCAGGTCCCTCTCCTCCACCCTTCTTCCCCCAACACCTGATGGGGCTCCTGAAAGCCTATTTTCTCAGAACCACTCTGTTCCTCCAACCAGACTAAGGTTGACAAGCACCTCCCTCCCCTCCCCTACCTGACTGTACCTCTACAAAGAAAATAAGTTCACCCAATCCCTCTGAGCTTCTGCTTCCAGCCCAAGATGAGCTGTACAATGCCCCCTCGCAGGACACTCATCTTCTCTACACTGGTATTCCTACCAGACACTGGACTTCTCTTGTCCACAATTCTCTCTCTCAAATGATCTCTGTCACCCTAGCAATAGAAAGAAAGACCATAAGCTGGTAGCAAGAATCTGAGTAAAATCAGAAATGTAAATTGTGAGCTTTATACCCAAAAGAAACCCACAGAGGAATGAGGTACATTATTAGATTATTTATTTAGAGTCTTATGTGGGAGCTTAATGCTATAAATTTTACTCTTTTTTTTTTTTTTTTTTTTTTTTTTTTTTTTTTTTTTTTTTTTTTTTTTTTTTTTTT